>VZTA01023112.1:30211-83226 GCA_013398855.1 Mohoua ochrocephala | reverse complement strand
CAAGCATTGGACCAGGCTGCCCAGGAAGGTGGCGGAGTCTTTATACACCTTGGCAAGGTGTTTAAAGATGTGTAGATGTGGTGCTTAGGAACATGGTTAAGTGGTGGACTTGGCAGTGCTGTGTTAACAGTTGGGAGTGATGATCTTAAAGGTCTTCTCCAACCTAAATTGTTTTATGATTATTTTATTTTTGTCAGAACGCTGTGCGTGCTGCCAGTACATCCACTGCTGCACCTACACAATGTGCCTCTAACAAGTTTCTAGACCCCAAGAGGGAATGAAGAATCTAACTATTAAGACCAGGTAGATCTGTGCTTACATAAAGAAGGGACACCTTAGGCGATTTTCAGATTTGAAGTGAAGAACTACTGGCATTTAGAGACCTTCTGTGTAAAGCAGTTAATGAGTAAGAGAATTTGAGGCTTTGATTTTGGACTTTGGATATAAGTCTACTTAAATCCTTTTCTGGATTTGGCCTGTAATTGCTAATGCCACATCTCTCTGTGTATGTTTTTTCTCTAACTGATCTTTTCTTAATTCAGACCATGCCCAGTTTTTGAGGGAGTATCAAATGGCATAATGTTAATGTATCCCACCATTGTGCATGCTCATGCTTTTGAATGGAGAATTAATTTGAACACTGAATATCTTAAAGAATGCCAAGGAAATCTTGCATAATGCCAGCTTCCAGAGAATTAGTGGGCTATGGTGAAAAGAAATATTCCTGGTATCTCACAGTTTTGATCCCCTTGGCTAAGCTCTGTTTGCTCTTAATAATTTCTTAGAAAATGTAAATCTTTCACTTGTCTGACAAAATACTCAGAAATTACTAGAAACCTTTAGTTAAATATAGCACATTTCCATTCCTACAATATTCACGCTTATTTTACTCATTTTGTCAACCCAATATTCCTATCACAATGAATGCTAAAATTGGAAGCATCATACCAGTTGCATGTATTGTTAGAGTGCCTATGGACGTATCAGCCCAGCATTTTTAGAGTACACAGGGCTGCACTAAGAGAAAACCAGAATGCAGTCCCCGTTTAAAAAAGACTGCTATCTAGGTAAAACAGAAAAACGACCAAAATCCTACAGTTGTTTAATACAGGCAAGTCAGCACAAAAACAGTAACATTTTTTTCTTGTTTCTGGAAATGCAGAATTGCTCCCTAGTCTTTTGTCTGTCCTTCTCAGTGCATCCATTAAAATGATAGGTCTTATTATCCTTACCTGCCTGAACATTTTCAACCCTCTGTTCTCACCTCAGAAAGAAACAGCCAAACAGCCACCAAGTATTATTGTCATGCAGTTGGCCAATTGAGATGAATAACATTCTTGAGTTCTCTTTTTTCAGTATTTTAAAATTCCATATTAAAGTAAAAGAACAACACTCTCTTGTGCCTAGGTCTGCCTAGTTTGCTCTGTGTTAGGCTAAGATGGAGATGACTGATTTAAAAGAGGAAAATAGATGCAACTGACCTTCTCTGAGCAAGAATAACTTCATCTCTGTTAGCTTCCCAAAATATCTGTCATCTCCTCAGGGGTCTGAGTCACCACCTCAATCATAGAGCAGAATTACAGAATCATCAAGGCTGGAAAACACCTCCAAGATCATCAAGTCAAAGCTGTGACTGAATACCACCATGCCCACTATACCATATCACAAAGTGCCACATCTACTCTTTCAGGAAAGAAATTGTTCCTAGTATACAACTCGAACCCCACCTGGCACAACTTCAGGCCATTTCTTCTGTTCTATTGCTTGTTTCCTGGGAGAAGAGGTCAATCCCCATCTTACTACTACCTTCTTTCGGGTAACTGTAGAGAGGGATGAGGTCTCCCCTGAGCCTTCTCTTCTCCAGGCTAAAAAATTCCAGCCACTCCTCATAGGATTTATGCTCAAAAATGTCCCATATTAATTGTGTAAGGCCTGTGTGTAAACTCTTCTTCTGAACAAATTATCACCATCAATCAGTCAGAGGTTCACGTGACTTAGGGGTTGTTTGTATTGCTTGTTCAGGTCAGAGGCTGGTGTAGCGAGCCTTCTGATTGTCAGCTGGTTTTTATATTCAGAGACATTTTACGTACAAGGCAGCAGGAGCTGGATTCTTGCAAAAAAGGTGCTGTTTGCTACCACCTATGCAGGGGAATTGTTACCTGTGCTGTGGAGTCCCTTACACCCTACTCCTGCCCAAAGGGGTGAATTGGAACCACCCATGCCTATAAGTAATTACATCTTAAACTCCCCTGCTTGCCTTTGCTTTAGAAGAAATGAAGATGAGTGGTCTCAGTGTGGAGGTGGTGAACAGCAGCAATGCCTTTCAGCTGGTGGAAGTTGTGTGCTGGATCTGTTCATTGCCTGTGGCATTTCAGCCCAGCACCAGGGCATCCTAATGTGCTGTAGTGCTTTGTCCCAGCTTCATATCAGTTACATCAGGTAATGTAACTTAATAATCAAGTTTTGGTAAAACTTTGGAGACAAGGGTAAATAGTAATCCAAGTTTAGAGAGCAAGATTTGTACTTTGGCTTCCTCAAATTGGTCTCCCAGATAGTTTACAGCCAGTCCTTTTCTGTACCTCTGGGTTTAGACTGAAACAATGGGTCCTGCTGCTCGCAGAGTGTCTCCTTGTCAAGCTAGATGCAACAGTGAATGCAATGAAATACTCTTCCTTGCAAGAGATGAAAGAAAAAGAATCAGAGAAAGTGACCCTGACAATACCCTCAGGGAAGGAAGAAAAAAGGAAACCCAGCATGGAAGAACCAAAGTGGAAATAGAGCTGATGAGAGGAGAGAAGCCTTCATTTTCACATTTCCAAGGATCTAAATAGTTATTCTCCTTTGCCTAAGATTAATCTCTAAGGTTATTCTCTCATGTCAGTCTAAAATCTCCTGATGTTCAGACTGAAAACCACTCCAGACTCAACTGTTACATGACATTTTGGGTACTCTATGACATATATATCGCATGCATCATTCATCTTGATTTTGCCAGCATTTTATTTACTGTTCTTGCCTCCTTCTTATTTGAACAGGACGTCACTGTTTTATTTGCCATCTGTGAGCTCCATATGGTCATAGCTAATGAAAGCAAGTAGTCTAAAAAAGATGACACCATTAAATAACCTTTGTTTGATTAAATACACAGTCTACTTCTTTTAGACTATACTTGCCGTTGCTAAATGTCAAGAAAGATAGACTTGTATTTTCTGTAGACCACAGTGTTTGGGATAGCTGAAACAAATATTGGCTGTCATGTTACAACTCCACTGAAATTTCCTAAAACTCTCCAAAATTAAAGTTCTGCTGAATCTTTCTCACTCAGATAAGACACAGTCATATCAGCAGCTTTTCCTGAATCTCCAGTTCTATCAGAAAGAAAAAGGAAGCTGAAATAGGCCATCACATTTTTTGTCCCCTAGTCTTAGACACTTGGACCTCTCAATCCACAGGGCTTATCTCCGACTCTGTGATCTCATTTATGAACCCACTCATCTTGTTGGGAAGAACAGCCTGGGAATCCCCTGGTGTGCTCTCAGGCACCACAAACACCGCTGTGTTTCGGAGCACTTCAGAAGACTGAGCAACACCATTATCAGCTGCGTCTGCCTCTCACTTGTCTGTCTCATCAGTGTCCTTTGCACTTAGTAGTCAATAAAACATTCTCAGGCCCGTATCTGTAGCAATGGGGCCTTTCAGACCCACAGTCTCTGCCTTCCCCAGAGGAAGTCTTAGTGACCAGTGTAGCATCTGCAGTGTCCCAGCAGAATTTTCTGAGGAATATACGTTTTTTGAAAACTCCTGAGAGAAGAGGCCAGGATTTGCACCTGATGTATTTTTACACTTTAGGGATATAATTAAGGCTGGCTTACATCTGTGAAACCCCATTAAACCCTGGCAGCCAGAGTCAGGACCTTTTAAGCCAGTGGGTTTCTAAGTTTGATTTTATAAATGAAGTTGAAATGGATGCCAGGTTTATGTGGCTACAGAACTGCCACTGTACACATGAATAGGGATTTTAATGATTAGTTGAAATCCCTATGGTGTTGAATGAGGTTTTAAATATTGTTTTAAAATGCATTAAATGAAAATAATTAAATAATGTCTTGCTTTTACAGTGCAACTAAAGGAGCTATGTAATTAGAATGAGGGGTAATATACGATATTTAATTGTGGCCCTGGTGTTCTTTATAATGAAGTTTGAGTAATTAGTGGCATGATGACTGAGTACTTATTACTTAGTATGAGGTTTGTGTTCCATTACACAAAACATCAATTACTGTTTCCCCATGACAGCTGTTATGGCAGTGTCTCTTTTTCTCTTTTCCTGTGACACTGTTTGCAAATTTGTAGAGTTACCCCAAATTTTGTTTCAGCTTTTCACTGCCTGTCTTGATTGTTTTGACAAGTAAGGCCAAACTCCATTGTCATCTATATAATGTAGCATGAATGACTACCAAATAGGAGATTGATTTTCCCTTTTGATAAAACTCCTTGCATTGAAAGGCATGTTGCAAAAATATGAGGTTTAACAATTTTTGAGGCATAACTGTCCATCTATGAAGCTTTTATGCCTATTTATTACAGAATTTAAAAGGCCTTTTTGTATCATCCTGGAAGCTCTTTTACAAACCTCTGTTGATAAGTTCTTCCCACGCTTTTCTCTGCTCTTCAAGAATTGAGCCCATGGGAAAACATCACCTGAGACAGTCAGGCCTGATCTTCTCAAAGGTTTTGAAATGCAAAAGTGAGTGTTAGTTTGGTGTTTAATTAGGAGCCAATACTGGAGAGATTCTTTTCCCATCACATTTTTGTTTGCAAATATTCTATTATTCCCCTCAAAACTGCCTCAAGTTTCTCCTGTATCCAGTCTGAATTCTATTGCAATGAGAGAAGGTTACTCATAAATGCCTGGGGTTTGTGACTGTTTGACATCATGGTCCTTCATTTTCTGGCTGGGGAAAAGGCTGAAGAGGCTTTCTTCATGTTATGTATTTCCCTTTTTCTGACATGTTAAGAAACAGGCCAGAGTAGTTTTAGTAACTGAATAGCTGGCATTCTAATGGTAATGGGATGGTATTAATTGCCTCTTTAAAGGTTGAGCACTACTGAGCATTTCCTGACTGCATCCGAGACAGCTGTTCTTTGTTCAAGGCCTGGTACCACCCAGGCCTTGAGGACTGAGGTGATATTTAGGGTGAGCATGAAAAATAACCACCTCTTCTCAGTGACACTAACATGCAAGGTCATAGCACCTCCTAGCTAGCCAGCCACTCCAGGACATCCCACAGACCCTGCTGTCAGTTTTCTGCCAGGCTGTTTAATGGTCAGGCTGAGATCCACAGGCATTCCCTTATGTCACGCACTAGTAAAGGATGGACCACAATTAAATGATTAACAAGAAAAAGTCTTTCTCAGCTGCCACAAGCAATGACCTGCCATGATAACTCCTAAGTTGCAATAGCACATACTCTGCTTCAGTGACTGGGGGTCGTATTGTGAGTAGAGAGGATGACAGAGGTACTTGTGGTCTGGACTGAACTGATCATGGCAGGGAACCCAGTGATGTGCTAAACACAACCAACAGCAAAAGGGTTTTTCTGAGATGAGCAGACTTAATTGTCTTACATCATGGCAGCCTCTTTCTAACACGCAAGAAGGACAAGGGGAAAGGAGCCTTTTATATAGATACAAACCGTCTAAATACAGGAAATTGTTCTTCCTTGTGTCTTTTTCTTCCCTTCTGCCGAAGAAGCAGAAAAAAATGATTAGCATAAGAAGTGTAGTGGCTGCTGGATAACACGCTCGGTCTGAAACTCCACAACTCTTTTTTCTTTTCTAAAATATTTTCTATTCTGTTCTTTTTGTTTGCATGGTTTTATTGTACATTTAAGGAACAGTGAGAGACAACCTTCTGGTACAAGAAGTCATTTTCATGAGAAAATTGAGACATGTAAATATTACCAGTTTGAGGCATAAAATCAATCCTGAAAAGATGCTGATTTGCACTTGCTAACTTGTTTGAGCTGGGCAAATACTTAGGGAACCCTCTCTGACAAACACTGTTGCTTGTGCTCAGATTGACTCACACAGTCAATTTCATTGACTTCAGGCTAACTTTGCTGAATGCCATCAGTTCTTATTGATTTAAAATAGGTTTAAAGTATATGGAATACATTATATATAAGATGAAGGCAGAATAGACCCAGGGAGAACATTGGATGTGAAATGAAAAGAGAAAGTATTAAAAAGAGGAAAAGGGAATAAGGCATAGGGCAAGTTTAGTTTCACCCAAGCTGGGTCACATAAAAGCTAGATGTGTAGCCTGTGTTAATTGCACAGATTTTCTCCATAGTCATGAACAGGAAGTGACAACTCCAGAGATATTAATTTCTCAAATCTTGGAAAATTATTTCAGGAATGAATGAATCACCTTTTGGGGCATCTGTCTCTCCACTGAGTTTAAAGGGAGTATAGGGAATAGTAGGGAAATTTTATCTGTGGGACAAATGCATTCATTTGAAAGAAAAAAATTAAACTATGGAGCAGAGGAGAGCATTCCACTATCCTAAAGACAAACCAATTGCAAATTGGGTAGATATCTTGTTTTCTTTAGATGCTTTACTGAACTCTAAGGTATAAAAGATCTGAAATGCTTTTTCATAGAGTAAGACTATTAAGTTCTGTCTCTAGATTCACTCATTTTTAATCAAATGAACCTAAGTGTTTTAAAGTACCTGAATGCCCATATAAAGAAAATAAACCAGATGTTATGTGTCAGAAGCCTCTTACATGCAATCATAAACATTTGCATTATCACCCCTTGATCCACAGTGGCTGTATCCCATAAGACCGCTAAGTCCTTCAATGTGGGCTATAATCACAGAAAAGCTGAAGCATCTAAACTAGAATTTTGATCCCACATAATCTTACTTTACAATATTTAAACCTCCACTCCATTGTGGACATATTTTCTGTTGGATTTCTGACAGTTTGCTTTGCAGGCATTACTCTGCAAAATTATTCCCCTCTGAAAAATCAGGCACATCACTCATTCCCAACAGGTACCTATAAATAGATGCCATGAAGCTGCCTGACCACTTGCTAACTAGGAGCTCCAATAAGTAACTTTCAAGTATCTGGACACCAGCCTGGTATCAAAGACTCAGAGATGGAAGCTTTAGAGGCATCAATTCAGTAAGGAGACACATTTAACTAACCCTTAGGAAAGAAAATGAGATTGGGAGGTAAGTGTGTGATTGGACAGGATAATGGTCAAGGAGGCCAGAGACAGGACACAGGGGAAAGCAAAATGTTCTGCCTGAGACTTGTGATCATAAGGTCACGCTGGGAACAAGTGTGATCAGAGGAAGTGGAAGACAACCCTGCGACTGTCTTGGCCCAGGCACCTGCACTTCAGGTCTCTGGTCCTCACCAGTGAGGGATTCCCAACGAAGGCAGCATGCCTGCTCTGGGAACTTCCTCCAAGAGATCCTCTACTGATCATGTAGCTAACATTGTTCACTTACTTTAAGGTATGTTCAAGTGCCACCTGAGCATCTTGGCCCTGTTGCTTCCAGCATCTGAGCTCTTGATTGGCAGGAGGTGGGAGCCTGTTTCTATTCCCTTGTCAGATTGAGGAGTTTAAGCCTTGTTCTCTCATCCCCACTGCCCTAAGAAGATACTTACAGCTTAGAATGAGTGCAGGAATCCTCTTCCCCTCCTGTTCAAGTTCCAACATTGCCCGGGGGAAAATAAATCAATATTTCTATAATCAGAAACAGAGAAAACAAATATAGTCAGCTGAAAAAGGACAGTTATCTGCCTTGGAACTGTGAGGTTTTTTGACTGAGAAAAAACCCCCAAACACCTATTTGCAATATCTTGAAACAGTTGGTGCCTGTCTTATACAGTTCCTGCCTGGGTGAATGTCCTGATTCCTAGCCGGGGAATGAAGAGTTTTCTTCTGCTTTTTCTTTCTTAGCCTTGAATTTCTGAAATACACTCTTAACAGTCCAGTAATCTCTAACTAATTCTAGGAGAAACACTAAAATATATATGACTATATTCTCAGACATGGCTTCTTTTGCAAGCCAGAAATCTCATCTGTGAGTGGTTCAAGAAACTGATGTTTGTTCCAGATGTCCAGCAGCGTGCTGCTCCTGTTCTCCAGGAACAGTACAGCCCTCCAGCAACTGCAGCGCGAGTGCTCGGTGGGGAATGCTGGACCTGTGTAACAGCACAAAATGTTGGAGTGCTCTCTGGGATGGTAACACGTCAGATCCAACATTTCTTCGGAGGTATTGGGTTTGTAGCTCACGCGTCACAGATTTTCTGGCCATGTGCAATAAGTACAAGGCCGCCTGGAAGAATTTAACTTACTGAGCCCTTCCTAAATGTCAGAAATGCTCTGTACTGATCCTTGACACCCAGGCCTTACTCCATGCCAGAATAAGGAGTGAGAGTTTATTTTGGTTTCCCACATCAAGGTACAAAATTTTCCCCATGAGGCAAATGGGCACAGACTACTGACCTGTCTGCCCCACCTTCACAAAGCATTGCGCTGTGTAATCTCTATGCAACTCAGTCCTCTTCTAGATTTGGTCCCAGCTGTCAGTTCCTGTTTGCTAAATAGGGATATTCTCTACCTTGTGTTTGCATTAATAACTGTTCAGCATGAATATAAAATTTAATTCTTATCTGATGATCTTTTGCATTAATTTTAGTCTGATATACACGGGTGATGAAGGCTCAAGTCACCAATTATTGAGCCTGACTCTGCTTTTAGTTGCCCTTGAATAGCAGCATTTACTTTACTAGATTGGTTTGTGATAGTCAGGATTAGTTTCCCAGAAAATACAGCTTTTCTATTCCACGTGAATTCTGGGAATAGTACCATGAAGCTGTCCCATCACTGGCAAAGATAAAAAAAGGAAAAGCAAAATTTCTCAGAAATATGATTGAAAAGCAGTTCACATTACCTCTGGTCACTTAAGGGTATTTTATCACCCTCCAACTTCCCAACTTCAATTTCTTTTTGATTTTGAGAAGTTTGTAACTTCAGAAGAAATCTTACTACATGTCATTTTCCTTCTCACTGGTTCATCATCAACAAAGATGCTGACACTTTCTCTGATTTGACACATTCTCCATCTACCCCTTCTACAAATGCCAGCCAGATGAATTTAGCAATGTTTTCTGTACTTGCACAGAAGATAGCAACTTGAGGACAAGAGGCTATGAGTGGTAACTCTGCAGTCATGATGTCTGCTTACTTCCCCAAGCCAAATTTAACCAAGCCGATTCCTCATATCCACTGTATTGGGTCGTTATGTTTGAACAGATCTCCAAACATGCATATCAATCTGGCTTCTTACCTCAGTTAAGGCCCTCTTCAAAACTCACTAAATTATGAAAGTATAATTTTTAAAGAAAGGAACTTAGAAAGGTCAGTATTTAAAAGTGCTGTGCCATATCTGTCATACCCACATGGACACCTTGACTATCCTACAGAATCTAAAATGTCATTACACATGTGCGTTCAGTTGCCATGATTGCTCACCATGTGTCCAGGTTGGTTGTCCGAGATAGTTACCTTTCGTAACAAGCAGAGGCAGATAGACAATCCCAACAGGCCAATCAGACAATCTGATCCAGAAATTCTCCACTGGAAAATGAGCCTCTCTTAGTGGCCCTCTGCTTCTTTCCATCGACTGGAAAGACAACATATTGTA
Source organism: Mohoua ochrocephala (assembly GCA_013398855.1). Lineage (NCBI taxonomy): Eukaryota > Metazoa > Chordata > Aves > Passeriformes > Acanthizidae > Mohoua > Mohoua ochrocephala. The sequence goes on along the minus strand of VZTA01023112.1, from coordinate 73,492 downwards.
GACAGGTCAGGCCTTCCTGATGCCTGTCTTAAGACAAATGAATCCCATTTCGAATCTTAGGTAAGTCCCACGCCTATTTGAGTTAAAACCTTGTTTGTGGGTAATGCAACAGAAATAATGTCTGGGTTACCTGACTGTCAGAACTTCACAATGTGTCTTATCCTGAGAGTTCTATGTGGATTCTGCTCCTACATGCACTTGTCCAAATAGAAATACAATTAGTGGGAACAGTGTAACTCTCCAAAAATACTTAATTTCCTAACTAATGCAACCTGCAGAATGCAATACAAAGGGTTATTTGCAGAACAGTCCATCTGTTTCATGGCTTCTTACTTAATGGGAGTGAAATTAAACAGTCTGCAATAATTTACTAAAGAATAAAATTCCTCCAAAAGTCCCTTTGGAGACTGAAAACAGAAAACTTTTCTTTGTTTAATATGTGGAGGGTATGAACATTTTGGTAGACACTTCACCGAGCTGATCAGGGGAAAATCCGGGCACAGGTTGTGCCCTGAGCCAGAGAAGGGGCTTTCCAACCCAAGACCACAACAGATCAGGCAAAACTCATTTGAGACAGTGCTGGTATCTCTGACTTCTTCTTGAGCTTTAAAACTCATCCACTCTACTATAATCAATTAGTTCCATTTCATTCACAGTATTATAGGCACAGAGAAAGTATTAACGGGAGGGCGTAGTTAAGATCAGGTCTTTTTTGCGTAAAATACAAGTTGCTTGTCACAGTGGGATTATATCTTTATAAATGGTTTCTGTCCCTAAAGCAGATACAGAAAGGGAATGGTATACTTCTAAGATTAAGAACAGTGAAACTAACCAAAAATCTACCCAGAAGAAAAGATACCAATGACTTGAATTAAAGCATCAAGAATAAGCCCCAGCAAGGAAATCCTGATGCTATAAAACTAGTCAGGTAGAGGTTTGGGTATGCACTTTTGCGTTGAGCTGAGAACATTAGCTATTAAGGTCTGTGCAAAGCTCGTTTTAAAAGTTAAGGAAGTAATGGGCACTTTCTATAAAGTTCAGCTATACATAGACTAGAAAGGAAGGTCAATAGGTTTTGACCTGCTCGGTGATTCCTTGGCCATATTTTCCTTTATTGTAAGAGAAAGCAGATAATATTTCCCCAGCCTTTTGAATCAGGGTGCCATCTAAAGCTTAATAAATAAATCTGTGACACTCATACTCATTTCAATCTTTTACAGTCAATCTTTACTGGGCTTTTTCTGAGGCATCTTTCCCCTGGTCTTACTGTCAAAGATGCCACCACATTCAGAAATTTTACCTAGCACTAATCAATTTGCTTTCAGAAATGAAATCACACTTTTTTTTACTTGCAAAAAATGCAGACAGATGAAGATTAAGTCCAGCTCATTCTGAGTTCTGAGGAAGATTCAGTAGTTCAGCTTGTTCTGAGATTTGAGATAGATACAGATGAATGCAAAGGGTAAGGTTACAGCAGTGTAACAAGTAATCTCTCATGAGCTCTCCTATGGTGTCTGTCAGGATGCATAGTCCTAGGCAATTACAATAGTAAAATAAAACATTTAACGTTAAACTTCCCTGGGAGAATATAAAGTGATGTCCCTGCATATCAAGACCTGACATGTAAGGTGTTGGGGATGTGTTACATTCAGTTCAGAAGGACACATCCTCTTATCCCCCTGAGTACATCAAGTACACGACCACAGCTGGAAATCTGGGCCAGGCACTTTCACTGCCACATCTTTTATCTCTTTGGTTCATTAGTTTGTATAAAACTACCAAGCAATACTAATTAGGCTGCTAAAAAGAAAAAAAAAGAGATAGAAAGAGAAAGAATAAGGAAAGATTAGGAGGGGGCACTGCATCTTGTAACATCATGATCGGTTAACTGTGAAATTACTGCTTATCACCACTATACATTTTCTATTACCCTACGGACCTTTTCAAACTCAGTGTGTTGCTGGCGGAAAAATAAAATTTTTAAAACTGCAGGTTAAAGTCAAGGTTAAGCAAATATGTATGTATGTGTTTCAAAGAGGAAAACAAAAAAAACCCCATCAGATTTTATTTTTATGGTTTAGGAAAAAGTACTTATTTCAAGGTAATTATTGATTAAGATGGACATTTGAATAATCAGAAATTTGCAATAAGATATCCAGGCATTCTAAACTCTGCCCTACATGTACATATTAAGAAGCTCTAAGAAGAGTGTCTTATCAACACGAGCAAACAATCCCTCCTGCACCATATGCAGCTTGGCCAGACTCCAAATCCTGTCCCAGAGACTGTATTTTCCACTGGATATAAAAGGATTATATTTCTCCTTTAAGGGATACATTCTGCACATGATTAATTGCCACAGGGATGTGATATTGATCTAGTCAGAAAACTATTTTAGAACCAAGATTAGGAAGTGTTAATTCACAGAAATTCCAGTAATTCATTAAAACAAAGATCCAGGGGTTCATGTATTTTTTGCAACCACATCAATCATGATAAAACTGTGATAATTGATAACAACACAGATGACATACACACATATACAGCTCATTGATTTGTGCAGCACAACTAAGCCAATATTTTAGCACAGCAAAATATCTTAAGAACAAGAAGCAAAGCAGTTATTCTACAATAAACATCTTAGAGAAATGAGATAGCTAAATTTGAAAAACACGTAACTATTCACTTTTTAAAAGCTATTTTATTTTAATAGCAGAGATTGTAATGGAACATTTATTTTATATAGCTGTATTCTTAATTTTTGAAATAATTTTAGACTTGTGCTAGTTATATGAACTATAAAGATGTCATGATGCTTCATTATAGGAATTAGCATATCAATACTGAAAAATGAAAGATCAAACAGCGTCTCAAAATTTTTCCATAAAATATCTTTCAATTCCCTTAAACAACTAATTTATTAAACTACATATCAGAGCCTAGATCTTATAGCAAAAGGTAGCAGTCTACAGGCAAGAAGAAAGATGTACAGAAATAGCACATCTAACTAAAGAATATCAATTTAAGAATGGAATGTTGTCCTTTTCTATTAATGGTCTTCATTTTTGATCTGATTTAACTCCTGCTGAAGTTGATGCAAAGTTTGCCAATTACTTCAGTGAAAACTGGATCAGTAACTGTGTCCCTTAGAAGATGTGCAAACTAAAACAGTTATTGGCATAAACCAAGAGCCGAAAGAATATAAAATAGTGACCTCAGTCTCAGATGAAACTAAATGCTCTCAATAATCTCAATAAATCTCTCAATAATAGCTGTGACAGTTAATAATATGTTTATTAGGCTATCTAGAGCATGAAAGTTTAATAGAGTTCTCTTGCAACTGAACTGCATGATGACATCCAGGTTCAGCAGTGTTGGACACTTCTGGGATGGGAGATCCAAAAATGGAGATTAGGTAAACTGGACAGAGATGAAGGATAAATGGACACTAAACTCTACCTGGACAGGTGGCCTTCCCCCACAACAATAAAAGCTGATTTACTTTTCAAAAAAGGAGTTGTGGCACATAAGATGACAAACAGTTATCAGAGGCATGTAAGCTTCTAACCAAACACCAGAGTTTGGTGGTTTCAGTCAGGATTTACAAGCTTGCTCTGCTAAGTCCCCAGACTGTCTCATCAGGGTGGCACAGACGAGTCACTGCTGTTCTCTGGTGTGGCTCACCGGTGTGAATAAGCCTATGGGATTTTACCTTGTCTTTTACTGATCAGATGGGCTTTCTGCTGGCATCAAGATTAATTGTGGAATATACAGGCTTCGGCCACATATCGGGGATTGGAGGAATGTGTCAAGGGGCCATGTACTCTGTAAATGCAAATATTAAATGGGAAAAATAGTCTTCTGAGAAAGGTAAATAATGAGAAGTACTTCAAGCAATGTAAAGGGTAAGAGACAACATCAGCGCTGTTCAAAGTGACCCCGCTTTTATTTCTTTTGACATTTGTACACGTTCGCTCATCCGAAATGGCAGACAGAACAAAGCACTATAAGCCAGTGTCTAGTGCCAGTTACAGAGCTAGCACTCCACTGAAGACTTGCATGCATGTGTGAAGGGTTTAGGTGCTTGAATGAGATTGTGTGCTTTTATTTGCTATAGCCTTTGCAGACCAGCAGCGGAATGATTTTGGATCAACAGCTGGAAGATGAATTTAGCTACTATCACCTTACAGCAAATCACTGTCCTCTTGTATGGATGTCAAGGAAAGAAAAGCAGAAGGGGCTTGGGACAAACCTAAGAGCTTAGTTAATGCATCTGTAATTAGATGGTTTTCTCGACTATCAAGAATATTTACTAGAGAATATTAGTTTGGTCTTAGGAAAAAAGTTCACATAAATGTAGGAGACAATGAGGAAAATAGCATTGATAAATTTCGAAATCATTAATATATATATGTGGTTTTTAAGCACTCACAAGATAACTATGATTTTTGGCTTAGTAATTGATACTTTTTGTAGATTCTAGAATAGCTTCTGAGGTGAGATATATATTCTGCACTTTTGGCAAATATTTCACATTGTGTGTTTGCACCTTCTGTGGTGGAGCATGTGATATTGTTCTTATATCTTGTTTCAATTATTTAATTGCTAAAGGAAACAATATTTCAAGTAGTACATAAAAAAAATATTTCCAAAATGGCTCCAGGAAAATCTCTGATGCAAAGTTCTCCTCTATTACTTTATGCAAGCAGTCATTGTGATTCTGTTTTCTGCATATGAGCTCAATTATTGCAAGTTTACAACTAAACCCATATAAAAACTTATAAATACAGGAGTAGTAACGGCATCAGTTTTATTTTCAAAAATACTTAAGATATATTATTACATTGAACATAATGTCAATTTCACACCTACTCTAAAAAATGGATGAACCTGCATGCACTTCGAGTTACTTCAAAATTTTAAAGGTGTAGCTGTAAAAGGTGCAATAGAAAATGTGAATTCATACTAAATTTAGACAATGGCTCCAGAAAAATACTCTTTACCCTGCCCACCTCTCAGAAAGAGGCTAGGCCAGGGTTACTTCTAAAATTTTAAAACATAATGCAAAGAGTCTAATTGGGACAGGATAATTAGTGTCGGATGGAAAATGTGACAGAGAAACTAGTACTAGCAAAAAATTGAGAAAATTACTTTAATATTTTGAGCATATACCTTGAAGACTTAAAGACAGCTGATAAACCCATATTGACTTATGAATTTAATTATATCCAAGAGTTATAGGTAAATCCTGAGTTTCTTGAAAGGACTGGAACTTTTCCAGGACAAGGACATGCTCACAGCTGAACTGATTTCTTCTTCTTTTGTTTGACAGTAATGCCTCTATGTGAAAGAATTAATTTTCATGGAGCTCTTCCCCAATTTTCCACAGAAATCTTAGGATGTCTTTCCCCTCTCTCCTCTCCCCTACCACCCCTTTCCGCTAAAAACCTCCAGGAAAATATCAGGATAATGTAAGTGTAAAGCAGTGTTTTTTATGATGTCTCCAAAATGAAAAGTCAATTAAAAAAAAAAAAAAAGTTCTTTGGCATCTTACCTTGTAAGCTTTTGGTAGTACCAAGATTATATTGCACAATTTAAGGTCAAACAGCCCAATATGTTCCAGATCCAACCTAGGCCACATTTGTACCAGTAAACATCACTAGCCTTGGCCTGTTTCCTAGTCTGACATCAAGTGATGTGATGTGATGTAAGCTTTAAAAGCAAGAGAATATTTTCATATCCTATTTTCAGAGACAGAGGAAATTGAGCAGCTGATTAATGGAAATGCATTAGGTTGACTCACTGCTTTTCTTTCTTAATATAGCTAGATACTCACTCAACAAGTATAATAGAGTCATAGAATTATGGAATAGTTTGGATTAGACGAGACCTTTAAAGATGATCGAGTTCAACCCACCCCGTGCCATGGGCAGGAACACCTTCCACGAGACCAGGTTGCTCAAAGCCCCAGCCTTGAACACTTCCAGGGACGAGGTATCCACAATTTCTTTGGGAAACCTGTTTCAGTGCCTCACCACCCTCACAGTAAAGAATTTCTTCTGCTCTCACTCATTGCCCATCCTATATCCATATTTGGGATTGCCCCAACCCAAGTGTAGGACATTGCTCTTGGCCCCCTTGAACTTCATCCCTCTGAACAGCATCCCGACCTCCAGAGTACTCGCCAGCAACACCAGCTTGGTATCATCTGAAAACTTGCTGAGAGTACATTTAATCCCACCATCCACGTCCCTGATGAAGATGTTAGATAATACTGGTCACAATACGGACCCCAAGGGACACAACTTGTACCTGACGTATTTCCATTTCTACCAAATTATCTCTGAGCAGAGTAGAACTACAAGTGGAATGGAAAGTACTGAACGCAATAAGCCTACACAGTGGGATTGCTATGTTTTTATTTTCTACTTTCCCCCCAGTATTTTCCTAATAACATTCTATTTCTTTTTCAATGTTGCTAAGCATTGAGATAGGAGTATCATTTTTTGCTTCTTTTTTTTGGATTTTATTCACCATTTTATTACACTGCGATTCACTAGCTTTAGCCTTTTCTGCAACCTTTGTTAGTCAATCCTCCTCTTGACATGTGTTTTTAAAACTTACTAATATCAGCAAACTGTCACCTAATTATTTTCTCTTGTTTACAGATCATCTGTGAATGTACTGAACAGTTGCAGTGGGGATCTCCATTTCCAGTGGGGAATGGCAGCTCAGTTTTTCCGTGTACTGTGAAAAGCATTTCTTACTGCTCTGGCTTCCTGTATTTAACCATGTTAAAATGTCCCTTTTAATTCATGTGGGTTATTTCTGTAACAGTACTTGGTGAGCTCTTGACAAAGGAAATTGTGTAGTCTGTTATCTTTTGTTAAGAACTCTTTTAGGATGTCATCTTATTTCTGTTTTGAGTGCTTTCTGGGTCTTTCTAACATCTTAAGTAATGTGAATTTTCTGTGAATATCCTACATGTTGTCTTTTTAATGCATTTTGCACATCATGTAAACACATTTAACCCTGTGGGTCTCCCCCATATCTTCTTTTTAAACAAGAAACAACGTCCTGTCATGCTTATGTGGTCTCCTCTTGGACATTGAATAGTAGGGTAGAAGACTGGGTGACAGGGAGCTCACCAGGACTACAAAAGTCCTGGATCTAAGTACTGTGTAAAGAGCTTTTGAGTAAAAAAAAAAAAAAAATGTGCTGCACAAGAGCAAGCTGCAAGTTGCATCCCTTCCTACATGCCCTGACTAGTTGCTCTACAGATCAGCCAGTCACATCTAAAAATTTAGTCTCATCATCTACCCCCGTTGGGACATGTACCCTTTCAACGAGAGCATGGGAAAAGCTCCCCTGATATTCTTCTTGGCCTTTTGGTTTGACGATTGCTCTGAGCAGGTCACATAAAATCATTGTCATCCTAGTTGTATACTACTGGATGTTTCCTATCTTGAATGAAAATTTCAAACATCCAACAGGGTTTCAATGTTTCCTGAAATACTGAAATTATTTATTTGATTAGACTATTTCCATAAGATATATTATCAAATACACTACCTTCTATGCTGTATTTACCATATAGTTTCTGCTTTTTTGTTACTGTGTCTCTAATTATCTTCCTCCCATTACGTTTTTTTGCATATTTATAGCACAATACGCTAGTTTAAAACACACAGTTTTCCTCTTCGTCTTTCTGGGCTTTTTATAATTCCCACACAAAATTTTATTTTTCAGTGCCCTATTTAACTGGGAACTCATTTACTGAGATTTTTTTCTCATCATTTACTGTCCTCTCCTTTACATGAGGATACACAATTCATCAACCTGAACAGTATTGTCCATCTGCCTCTGCTGGCTTCCTGTTGTCCCACCAGGACCATTTGTTTAACTTCTGTGGGGTTTTTAACTTTTTCACATTTTTAACCTTGTTCAACTTTAAGGGACGGAAGGAAGGAAGGAAGGAAGCTATCCTGGAAATAGCACTTCTATTCCAGAAGTTTTCACAATTTCTAAGAAACTATCTAAAAGCCTTCTCCAATGTTTATCCTGATCTCTCGGCAGGAAGCCTCTGCATTTCCCTTCCTTTCTTTTCAACAGTGTGAGTGTTACTAGCCTGGAGTTGGGATTGCTCAGCAGTGTCTTCAGAGATACTGTGGAATAAACTTTCTTTCTCCCTGCAGGACTTAGCTCTGGACCCCAGAAGCCACCATGGGGATTTTCTCAGCAGGAATTACTGTAATGTGGCAGGACAAAATGGAATAAAGCTAATACAGCCTTAGACCGTGAAAGCTTGATGATATAGAATCATCCTGGGGAGGAGAGCAAATTTCTCAGTCCTTTAAGTAAGCTTGTGCCAAGGGTGCAGAGGGACTTGTCTGTGATACATGAAGAGAGTCGAATGCGCTACCAAGACTCATGGCTTCTGCAAAGTGGGTCTCCCCAGAGTGCACACAATTAGAAGGTAGAATAAACCCGGAGTAATTCTCTAATGTAAATAAAAAACTGAAGGTTGAGTACTGCAAGGTAAACATCAGTGAAATAAGGTGTTTTCAATCTGCATGTCTGAGTGGAATTTTAACTACAAATATTTTTGCAGTTCTGAAGGAGAAACACTTTCCAGTTTAGAAAGAATCTGAACGAAGGGAGCAACTATGTCAAAACAGAGTGTGAACACAGTAGATTCTGCCAAAAGAGAAATCCTTGAGGGTAAAGGAGGATGAAGGTGAACTCTCAGAGTTTTTACTGGATTAGTTCCAGTATAGTGCTGCATGTTGAAATGAACAGCAGCGAGGCTTGAAACAATTTCTGGTCAGGAATCTGGATTTTTTTTTTGGGTCCACAATGCTACAGATTATGGATTGCTTTTATGCCATGTTCATTAGCTGCACCTTGCTAAATAACCCCTTGAGTTCTATAATAACTGCAAACTTAAGTCACTTTATTATATTTAAACTCTTTTTAACTTAACTGTCTTTGATCAAATACGTAAAAACTCCATTATTTTATTCCCTCATTGGAGCCTGGAACCCTCAACAAGTTAACAAGAATTGATTTATGACATTGCGACAACCGAGTCAGAACAAAATGTCAAAAAAGGTAAATGAAAGAGACAAGCAGAGACTGCTGTGGAGAGATGTGGAGAAATGTGTTGCTCCACCTTTTGGAGGCTCTAAGAGCTGGTGACGAACTGAGAAATCCATGTTCTTCTTTGGAATTGCCATCATTTTCTCATCCCTATTACAATGCCAGGTACCTGCAAACCACTGCAAAAGTGACTTAGCCTCAGTGTGAGCCAGAACTGGAAATCCGATTCAGTGTTTTAAATCAATGAGGAAGCCTTGCCAGAAGTCTTTAGCTCCAAACCTCATTTCTTTGTCAAGAGGAAATCCAACTCCAAAGAATTGCATGACTGAAATAAAAAATAGTGCCGACCAGTGTGACAGCAGATGTATATTTCCATTAATAAAACAAATTTGAAATTTGTAGCAGCTCACATAAAAATAAAATAGCATTTAGTGAAAGACAATATAATGAGGGACATTTTAATTGAATAGCCATATTAAGAAAGGAAAACTGAGTTGACCCAAAGCATTTCCATTCATCAGCTTCTCAATTTCCTCTGTTTCTGAAAACAGGATATGAAAATATTCTCTTGCTTTCACACCTTACATCCCATAACAAGTTGGAATATTTGGAAAATATGTTTTAACTCAAATCCCAGTTTCTTTATCAAATTTCTAACTCAACTGTGGTATGTCTTTTTATCATTAAAAAAAAAAGAATAAGACTAAGACTGATGAGTCTCTGCCTATTAAAGAGCTACCATAAAGAGGAAAAAAAGAAGAATCTTTGTAGGATATGAATGAAAATCTTCAAAGAAGGCTACAGCTACATCAATATTTTTCAAAAAACCACCCCACCTTAAGCTCATAGCTCAATCCTTGACCCTCATGAGGCCTCTTCTGAGCAAGAAAATTTAAACCACAGCTCAATGTCTTAATGCAAGCCTAAAAAAACCCGATGTCCAGTTCAACACAAATATAGTTCTTCAGCACTGAGTGCTGTGCACCCAATCTGCTGTTACCTAACAAAGCATCATGCACAGGAAAGCATGGATTATGGGGTTCAGTGCACTTAAACTGCTCTAAGATAGTGTGTGGTAATCTCCAAGGAGATCTGTTAAGGAAAAATGTTGGGAATGTGCTACTTCTGCTCCTTTATGACAGGTACAGAAAGGCTGTAATGTTTCTTTTTATAAAAAACACAAAGGACGATGTTTGTAGAGGGGTTAATTATACTTGGACAAATATTTAGCTGTATTATGGAAAGCAGCTTAGCAAGCTATTTGGGATCTCCTCAAAACTAGGACCGTTTCCAGGCAGAACTTCGTCTCTATTTCAACCTAAAGAACAGTTAGCGTGTTCCAGGAAAGGGAGCTGTCTCCTGACACCTCTGAGGGGAAACAAACATGGCACACAGCAGGAAAACAGTGAATCAATTAGGTAGAAAAAGAATATGCTAATACAGGTGTATGCCCATGATTTGTGTAAGAGCACTGGTCAATCACCTGAGAGTAATACTGCAGTTATCGAACAAGTGAGACCGAAAACCCTTCTTGTTGTTGTTGTGTAAGTTTCTATCCACACTATCTAATTTCAGTCATTAACAACTTTCAGGAGTTATCATCCATCAGGTTTTTCAGGTAGCTTTACTGTTCCACAGTAATTTAGTTTTTAAAGCTTAAAGCTAAATAATCCAATTACTTTTGGAAACTAGAAAAGCAGAGGAATACTATCCCCATGGCAAATAATGAAAACCAGTCCTAATTTTGTAAAATCTCTAACTTCAACACCATTATCAGACCATAAATGATATTTCACCTTTGTTTCTGGAGAAACACAGCTCCCTTTCTTGTAGAGCAGGGAAGAATCAAAATGTACTAGGTCAATGACTTATATTTGGTGCACCTTTACCCATGGTGCACAAAACGGTTACCTGTTGCCCCCTAAAATGAAAAGGAATATACAGTTTTTACCAAATTGCCAAGTATTTTGTAATTATTAGGAACTTCAAATTAGACTATTTCTCATTTTGATCAGGGAATTGAAGATCATGTTCGAGTGCCCTGCAAGGCCAGCTTTTTGAGACTTCCCCACCAAGTTGTGCTTCCCTACCTTGGAGGTCTTGGAGCTGCTTTACTGGGAGACTCTGTTTTTTGTCCCTACAAAAGCTGCACTGAATCAGAGCTGTCTGCCTAGGGTCCCATGGATTCAGACCCTGACCCATGAGCTGACACCCTGGCCCAGCCGTGGTCCATCTTCACTCCCAGGGAGGTGCCCAATATCCTGGGCTGGGGCTGCCCTTGGCTACCCCTCCAGCTGCCCTGCTCATGACTGTGGGCAGTGGGATGGCCTCACTGGTGGGGATTTGCCTTGCCTGCCTGTCAGCCTTGGCTCACAGCCTCTCTTAAACAGCTTTCTGCCCTCCCTGCCTCCTGACAAACTTTTTTTCCCCCTAGTTAAATATGTTGGAGCAAAAGCATTTTGAAAAGAAAGGAAGGCCGACAGCTGTACTTTAGCTGCAACTTTCCACTTGTGCCAGGTGGGGTGGGATGCAGTCCGGATGGTCAAGTAGCCACAGATTGATGTACTAGAAATGAGCAACCATCTGGGGCTGAAGTCAGGAACCTGCACTCCCTCATCCGCTACAGCAACTGGCGTCCTGACTCTGAAGGGAGAATATAAAGCTTAGTCTCCTTCATCTACCGTGAATATTTGCAAATAACCCCCAGAATGTGTTTTCCATTCCATCCAGCATCAATGACCAGTAGGTTTGGCAGCTTGGATATCAAGACTGTCTAAGCAGCAGGCAGGCTAGGACAAGCCTTTACAGAATGCAATTGACAGAATGCAATTTATCCCAGCCATCTCTGACAACTGTCTCTAAGGCACACATCTTTTACTAGCCATGGAAGAAGCTAAATGACTAGCCTAGATCAAAAAATAAATTGGAATTATTTTAGATAAACTTCATTTTAGATATGTACTTCCATTCCAATGGCTACTCTGGTAGAGCAGCCACCAAGGCAATGGTTAACACTTGAACTCTGAGGATACTTGACAGTGATTTATCTTTGCTAGGGTTGAGTTCTGCGTGTTAGAGTGAGAGGCAGGGCAGCTGCCTGCAGCCAGGGTCTCTCAGGGGGATTTCACTCTAAGGGATGGCAGCTCCTTGCAATTAATTACAAAAAATTGCCTTGAAAGTAAGGCAATTTGCAACCTTTGGAAGGATTTCTGGTGGCTTTTAAAATTTTGAAGCTTCTACTGGTTTGAAAGATTCTTTGAGTGAGCATGTGACTATCATGACGCTCCTAAGACCTGTATTGATTTTTAGCTTTTAGCCTAGGAACACGAGGCTGGGAGGGGACTCTTCAGTTACCACGGACAGCACTTTGCTATTGCAGACAATCAGTTTATGTAGTAGGTCTTTGAAAATTCACCTCTCTCTGACTTAAATCAGTCTTCTTCCTTGTTTTTAATAAACAGCTGTGCAGAACATCACTACATTTATATTTACAAGCTTCTTTTGACTTTTCAGACTGAATGTACTCATTGACAATCTGTGATTATCTGGTTTTTAATATCCAAACTGTTATTTTCTCATGTTTAACTGGCAGAATTCTATAATTTCTGCCTGCATCACTAATAAATTGACAGAAAAAACCAGAAATTATCCTTTAGGAACATTGGTGGGGATAATTCCCTAGATTCACGATTCCTCTTTTGACACAACCAGTCTCCTCATCCTTATCTTCTTTAAACTTTCCTCTCTTACTCTCTTCTCTGGTCTTACTGTCTCAAATGCCGCCATAGCACTTTAGTGAATGTCAGATACATTAGTTCCTTGTCTAAAAGAGTAATTCTTCTTTTCTAAGAGAGACATTTTGTTATTCTGGTGTTATCTAGCATGTGTAACATGCTATGTTCTTATAGCATTTATTTCAGGGCTATTAATATCTCTTCAAATTTGTTGTAAAGCTTTGCTTACTACTTAAATCAGTCTACTGCAGTTGATGTTGCTCCACATTTTCCTGTTTTGAAATAGGTAATTTCCCAGTCATAAAGCACCACCCAGCACCAACAGTAAAATTTTAAAAGTTTATATCAAGATTTGTGATTTTGCACAATTTTGCCAGATTTTGGGATGGTGATTTTCCAATGGGAGCATATTGTGTTTCATGCATGAGATTTCTACTCTGCTTGAGGTAATTTTAAAAAATTTTTTATCCACATGTCCATTGTTTCCACTGCCTTCACTTGCTTAGTCTATACCATGATTCTTATTTAACTGAAACAGCTAAGGAATATGGCAGGAAGGAACAACTAAATATTTTTAAACCTCAATAACATTGTTATTGTATGGGATTTCCCCTCTCATTTTCCTTCTTAGAAACACAGCAAGAAATATACCAGGTCAAACAGGAAGTCCATCTTCCTTAATACCATCTTTACAGGAATACACTAAGCATTTACCATGATAAAGATAATAACACGAAAGTACAGGTGCCACTATCAAGCTTTCAGGAGCTGTCGCTGTGCTCTTCTTTTCATTAAAACAACTTGAAAAATATTAACTCTGTTTATTCTAACTTCGAATGTAAAACCTAACCTAGTTTGAGCTGGGGCAAGTTTGAACTGCCTCCTTCCTGAGCTGTAAGATGTTTGCTGTCTCGTTCTGTCTCTTTTTCTACTCCTGATTATTCCTCATGCTTTTTCAGAGGCAGCACTTGAGACTGTTAGAACTAGAACCCTCATCTTTCTTCTTTACTTGAGATGCAAACTCTGAAGACTTTTTGCAACTTTGATTCAAGAAAAGTCCAAACCAGCAGCATATTAGAGATCCTGTACTGTACCATTTAAGTCTTTAAAGCTTGTTTGTTCCTTTGAGACTGAAAATCTTAGATGAAAAGCTAATTTTATGCCTACATAAATTTACATAGAGTGAAGCCAACATATCTTATTCAGTCCAAGATTGTAGTCTAAAGTCAGTCTTTATATTCTCCTGTGCTTTAGAAACCTAGTCTTAACTAACACGATTTCTTACTCATGTAGTATTTATGTGAATAAATCTTTGAGCCAACATTTCTAGAAATACCTTGACCATGTAATTCACTTTTATTGTCTCTGATCACCAGTTTGTAGGTGGGAAATTAAAATCTTCTTCCATTGCACAATTTCAAAGAGCTTTTCTTTTTAGCAATATTTCAGAGATGTCTGTTCCAGTTCCCATCCAGTCCTTGTATGCCACATATTGCATCTAATCCTCAGAATATATTTTACAATTTTCTTCAATTTTTTACTCAAGAAGATTTTGTGTCTATGTTTTATAAAAATCATATTTCTCTCTCACCTGCACAATATTTCGAATTCTTCCTTTTTTTTTTTTTTTTTTTTTCCTCAAAACACTTGCACAACCCACAGTGGTGTAAATCTTGACCTTGCACATATTTCTAGCTGACAGAGGTAGGGTCTAAGAACCTTTGGTACTAATGCTAACTTATATAGCTTTTAAAACTTGAAAATCTCATACAGTCTTAAGTGCTTTTTAGACCCATTTTTAAGAAATCTGAAAAGACCTGAATTATTCAATATATTATTTTGAAATTTAATGTCAGGTTGTAGATTATTCCACTTTAAAACTTTTTTTCCTGCATTATGTATAGTCATAAAGACAGCTTTTGCACACACTTCAGCAGGCAGTGTTATCCCTTTGAACAGACACTGACATTAAAAAAAAGAAAAAGATAATTAATTTTTTATTAAAAATATATATGTGGTTCATATGATGTGCATAATAATAAACTATAAACCAAAACAAAATTCAGATGATAATCAAGCGCCATTGGAGGGTGTCTGGAAATTGTGATACTACAAGGCACTCACTGATTTCTCACACTGAGAGATCTAAATAGGGGCTTGGTGTATTTCAGAGGATGAGAACCTGTGAACTGTTTCAGACACGCACAGAAGTTCTTAGTGCATTTCTAAATTGGTTCTCTTTCAGGTTTCTCTTCCTTTAATGAACCCACAACAACAAAGGACTATGTCTGACAAGATTTCATCACTCTGTGGCACAAAGTTGATGATACTGAATGCATGCCTAGATATGCAAAAAATTCGTTGCATTTCCTGTGCCATGCCAGTACCTCATATTGATCTGCAAAATTCGATCAGAACAAAGAACGTATTTCAAATTGGAAGAAGTCATTCATTTGCCACATAGGGCCTCCTACTCTAAAGAATTCAGTCCTGTGGTTGTGCTGCCTGAGCCTGTATGCGTTGGGCTGCTTTTACCAACTTGTCCTTTCACCACAGAGTGCCTCCCATGACCCACATCAAACAAAGATGCCGCTTCCTCGGTTCAGGGAATCAGCCATGTCTAGAAATCATGCAGAAAAGGACAGTCCTGTGGTTAAGCGATTGGAATGATATCTCCAAACTACCACAAAATACATGTGAGACCATAAGACTGCATATATATTATGCACAACTGCAAGGATTTTTCAGACGTGTAATATCTGTTATCACTTTCTATTGAGCCATGAAGAGAGTCTACAGAAGGTGACTTCAGCCTGGTGCATAAAGTCAGGTGACCTGGACCTGTGAGACAGATTTCAGTTCAGAGTAAAGTCATAATGGGCATAAATAGAAGTTCCTGAGGAGTACTAGTGAAGTCAATGAGTTTTAAGAACATAATTAGGCCTAAATGTGTAAACGGATGGTAGCTTTTCCTTCTGTATACTTTGGTTTCTTATTTAGAAATAAAAGCTACTTTTCTACCTTCTTTAGCTTCCTTTTATTCAGTTTGTGACATCTCTAGGGCAGATAGTGTCTCAGGAATGGAATTGAAGACTGACTTCCCTGTGCCTCTTTATTTGCAATGTTTTTCTTATAGTCGAGACTTCTGAAATCGCCTGGACACTCTGGAATCCAGGCTTTCATTTAAAAGATTGAAAGCTTCTGTGCTTCACAGATACAGAGAAAGGTTTGAATACATGTTCAGATTTATCTTGACAGTTTAGCAATCAGACAACAACAAAAAAAGGAATGAAAATCTTTAAAGCCTCACTACTTGATCTGATGATAATTGGAGTTTCATTTAGAGGTTTTGAAATGTTGAAAGAGGCAATTCTGATCTCCATAGGGGAATGGGACAAAATATTCACTGGAATCAAACATGGCAAAGAATGACTTATTAACAAATGCATGCTTTAATTGCAAGAACTTATGTACAAATGTTTCTGCCCTGACTTCAGCTGGAAATATGATTTGGCCCAGGTAGGAAGCTAAACTATTCCATCTCTCTCCATCATCCTCCTTAGCTGACGCAATTGTCAAAGAATAGGTAACTAATAAGAAGGATCCTGAGGAAGAGGGGCCCTGGCACTCAAAGTGAGCAAGAAGGGTGATCTCAAAGCGGAAGCAAAATTTTTCAAATATTCACAGTTGTGGGCAGCCAACTTAAACAGAAAAGTCAGACACTTCAGGTATAAGATGCTTATTCCCTCTTCTTACTTTTCCTTTTCATGTTATCTTATGTTAGCTTATTCCCAAAGAATATAAATTTCAAGATTTGCTTGTCTATTCTCCTGTTTTGTGAGGAACACAATTAACAAAAGTACTGAGCAATCGGAAGAATCTTTTTCAAAATTTGCCAAGTTTACACAAAGTCTGGACACACTTTCAGTGACTACTATTTGCTGTACATAAAAATCCCCCAGCACTCTTTCTCATCTGCTGAAGGTTTGAATAGAATCTTACTTTTTCCGCATCCATTTGCCCACTGCCGATTGTTTGTATTCTGTAGGAACGTCTGGTCCCTAAGACAGCTTCAGGTATTAAATAAACTATGGCTCAGCAGGTTAGCTACTTATAACTGCAGCCACTTGAAAACAGTAGCAGTAGGAGAGCCAAGTGAGATTATCATACACTTTTGAGAACAGAACAAGAAGTCACGGAAAACAAAAGTCTCTCGCAGAAATAAATACTAGAAAAAGAGTCCAATTATAGAACGAGCACATCATAAGTTATTTTTTTTTCCTCCAAACAATAATAACAATGTTGCAGAAACAGGAACTTTATATTTAAAGACTAAGTACTTTTCAATCACACCAAATTGAAGCTTGAATAAGGCAAGGATTTTCCTCTTAATGCATGCACTTCATATTAATACTAGTGAAGGTGAAGAAAGAGATCTTACCAAACACATGGTAAGCAAGATATATGAACATCTGCAATATGATGGATTTCACCAAAGCCATTCATTTGGCAGTATAATTCCTGATACTTTATTTGCTTAGCTCATGTCTAGATAATTATTCAAAATTTGACTC
Organism: Mohoua ochrocephala; assembly: GCA_013398855.1. Lineage (NCBI taxonomy): Eukaryota > Metazoa > Chordata > Aves > Passeriformes > Acanthizidae > Mohoua > Mohoua ochrocephala. Next base: position 56,085 of record VZTA01023112.1, on the reverse strand, counting down.
ACCATCACCCAGGTAGGCAATCCATACATCAACCAAGCTAGGAAAAAAAAAAGGTAAGAGGGGAAGGTTAGTGAGCAGAAATGCTCTCCAGAGATGTTGAGTCTCCTCCAGGAGACAAGGGAAGTATGGAAACTTTTACACAGTAGCTACTGAAGTCTTAGTATTCAGTAGCTCTCTCTATTTATCAAAATAGATAAAGTTAGGTGAGCAAAAGATAATAACAACAATATAGCATGGTCAAAATACATTTCTCATAGGAAAGTATATTCCATGTAGCATTTAATTTAGTTATTTATCAATATGAATATCAACAGAAAATTAGTATCTGTCTGATAGGAATCATCCAAAGGGTCTTTCATTTAAAGCTCTTCCTGTACTTTTTATAAAAAATGTTGTAATTTTTTTCATGAGTGTATGTTGGTCCTTTTTATGCTTCTAGAAGAGAGATTCCATTGCTTTTTAAAATACTGTACTCTTTAGCTGGCCAGCAATGGGGAAAATGTTTGCCCTTTTTTTCCTAATTCTAATTACATATTAATATGTGTCCTTGTTGTTCTGTCATTTAAATACTTTTACATTGATATTTTTCCTCCTGAATTTTTGGGAGGAGTTTTAGTTTGTGAAAAAAGTATACCTGAGCTTATACTTACACTTTTGATAGGAGTCCTCACCAAGAAATTCTGTCTTCCTGAGAAGACAAATATTTAAAGACTGGACCAGTGTTTTTTAAAAAAATTGGGGTTTTCTGTACAGGTCTCAGGCTAAACTTAAGCAGCAGTGAGGCAGAGCAAGTTGGATCATCAAATGTTGCTTGACTTGAAGCAGTTACATTTCTTTCAATACAGTGCATGGAAAATGTTATCAGTAGTGCAAGCAGATACCAAGGCAGGAGGCATAACAGTTGCTGCCTCTGTTGACCCCAGCATTCACCCAAAACTCAGGGTCCTGCAGCTTAATACTCTTAGAATGAGGAATAGATGGAGCCAGGTACCTTTGTTGCTGCCCTGTTTATTTACGAACAGCCAAGACTAAGTTCTTTTACTCTCAAAACAGCAGGAATGAAAAGGCCAGGGGCAGTTTCCTTGCTCATAGTTCTGACCCCCTTCTAGACTCAACACCATTTAATAAATAGCTTCCTTTTTTAGCAGAAAGCTGAGGAAAAGTAAGAGTGTTTCTCTTTATCCTGGCCTCCTGTTTGTTTTATTTGTGGTGAACTGTGGCACTTTTAGTAATTCTCTTCAATTTATCACATCAGTCTGCCTTCCCCTCCTTTGTTGTTATCTGACATTTGAAAAAATCCTAGAACCACAAGACCTAAGTTAACATTAAGGTGTTCACATTATTACAAACCTAAGAAATGTCTCAAAAAGTTAAAGGAAATAATTAAATATCAAAGTTTGCTGGTGGCTAAATTGAAAACATTTCCACTGTTTTTTCTTTGAGCCCCTCTCAGAGAGAAGAATAGCTGGTCAGGAACCAATTAATCCACTTACCCTCAGTGACAGACGGCAATCAGATTCGACTAATTTCAGTGAATAAAATAACTGTACCTCTGGTTTATTTGCCATCTGGGGGCACTTTTTTATGCTCAACAACATCATTTCCCCTATGACAGTCAATATATACAGTGATACTGAATGTGAGGCGTCTGAGCACATTGTCCCACTGCGGGGGATTTGACTGCTCGGGCTCAGGGCCAACTTAGATAATGCGTGCGTGCCTGGCCTTGGAGAGAGCTGTTGGCAAAATCTCTGCTAAAAAGCCTCAATGGAGACTCCTCCTGAACAGGTCTGCTAAGATATCCCAGTGAGGAGTCATCCTCCTAGCCCAGGAGCTGGTTTAAGATGAGGCTTGCCCCCAGATCCTGCCAGAGCCACTCCTCAGTCACAGCCATGCTTGCACCTTGCACATTCCTGCTGGACCAGATCTGGACTCTGAACCGCTGGCAGAGCTCTGGACTTGACCCCAGACTGCCTGCTGCTACAGCTGCCTGGCTGGACAGGTGACTGGTGTTGCAGTGCCCTGCTGCCCCTCAGGATGCCCCTGGGGGTGCCCGTCCACTCCTGGCCCCCAAGGAGCAGCCAACCCACACTAAAGGTTCAGTAAAATGCAATAAAACCACGATCAAAGGAAATAAAAAGCTTTCAGGCACTTGCATTGTACAGGAGAGCACAAGTTCAAACAGCAGCCAGAACAAATGATTGCTCTGATGGCAAAGTCTGGTAAGCAAAAAAAAACACTGGAGTGCCTGCCCTGAAAATTGTGTGCGCCACCATCTTTCTTTTCAAGTGTACCCAAAAGCATTACGTGCCCACTGCATACTCGTCAAACTCTGCCAGTCCTGAAACACTGGTGATAAGGTGATGCATATGAGGATTTGACCCCGAAAAAAAGATGTAAATAGAATCTTATGCTGTATCTCCTTATAATGGATGGTATATTCCTTTCTAATGCCATTTTTTTTAAGATACCTGACTTAGTTCATTTAGCAAACCACAGATTTTAATGAAAAAAGTATTTTACTGTCTCAAATAAGAATGATAGTAATTAAAATTATTTCAACTACATTATTGTTAGAGGCCTCAGGTTAAATGAATTCACATCAGCTTCTAACACATTTACACACACCATAAATCCTATGTCTTTTTTCTGTGCCTTGTTCAATAATACTTCTTGAAATATTCAGCTTAAGGGAAACACAGTCTCAGAGACTTTATTTTTTTTTTCTACATATATATTTATAGAGAATAATCAATTGCTTCTGATCAAAGAGTGATTTATTAACAGAAATGCATAACAGAGGGAATAATCCTCCAGGTACTTGATAACTTTTTACTTAGTCTGTAAATTAGATGTACATTGTATTTTTTGCATTTTAAGTAGAATGCAGATCCAGTCTTGGTAAGCGATTACTTACTCCACAATTTTTTTTTTATTAAATCAGTAAGAGTGCTTGCATGGCAAAATGACACCTGTTGTAAAAATGTAACAGAGAATCTGATAAAAATTGATAAAAACAAAATGCTAAGGCTGAAAACCACTATTAGCTCTGAGGAACACTTTCAAGACAAAAAAATAAAAATAATAATGCAAAAAATCACAGTATATATCAATTTGTGGTGAGCTGAAGTCAGAAGTTAGTTATATTGAGCAAGATCAGACTGTAATGCAGCCAAACTGAATGGCCATGAAGACTGAAGAGGAACCAGTGAAGGGTAGATTAATAGTACAAGGTGCAGTGCCATGCAGGCAGAGACAGTGCTGAGAAATTATCTGTAAACTTGGAGTTTATACTTGGAAACTGCAGGTGGTTTTCAGGGGAGAATGACACACAAGAAATATGTCCACTAATATGAGGAGATTGAAAAATGAAACCTTAAATCTAGAGTGTATCCCTTCATACAGAGAGAGAGAAGAAGAAGAAGAAAAAGAATAGTATACTTCTCTGGAGCTCCTATCAGCTAGATCACACACTTCTGGTTACCTGTGTTCATGAACTCAGATAAGCTAAACTCAGAGAAGACTAATCCCTGTTCCAGAGAATGCAAAACACATTTTATTAGCTGAGATAGAGATGTGTGGTTTGCTTAGACAAGCAGGAGGAAAGCTGAGTGGGGGTGTCATTGCTGTCTATAAATATCTCAAGCAGAGAAGAACAAGAGCGATTCAGATCTATTTATGCTAAAGGACCACTTTGGCACAGGTATGAATGAACCATGGATACATTAACTGCAGATTAGATTATTTTCAAACAGAGCAGTGAAGTGCTGAACAGGTTGGTTGGAAGCTTAAGAGAGAACACCTTCCAGATTTTTTCAGCTTCTCAGTTCCAGAAAAAGGCTAATTGATAGATACATAACAGGAGATGATCCTGTGAAAGCTGATGACCCAAGAGTTCCCTTCTAGTCTTGAGGGACCTGGAGTAGCTTGGAGGAGATAACAAAGATTTGCAAAAACTGAAATCTACTAGGATGAGGTTGTTGAACACCAAACTGCAATTGTTTTACTAATCTATTTTTTCACGATATTGCTCCAAAATATGAGATGATATACTGTTGGTGGAATTAATAACCATTTTGCACAGAAAATATATATACTACTTCTCTTGTAAAAAAAAAAAAAAAACAAAAAAACCCCCAAACAACTGTAACAGTATAAAATGCTATTACAGGAACAATTATTGTAACATCACCCTTCACAGAGTCATGCCTGATCTGAATAATATTCTGTATTTACCATTTTAAATGGATACAGAATGGATTAGTGCAGAAAGGCAAAGGAGTTGTGAAGATTTTCCAAGAACTGTAGACAACACTGGAGGGAATGAATGCTCTAATACCTTGCTTCTCAAATTGGTGGAGCTTACTGGAAACAAGACTTTTTAACTGATGACATATAAGTGGGAAGTTATTTCAGTTCCTTGCTAACTTTCCAGCTCCTTCTTTGGCGTGCTGAAACTCAGGTTGGCTCTTGCCGCTGCAGCTGGTGAACCTTTCCCTATGTACTGCTCTGTCAGGCATCTTCTCTGCTACGTTGCTAGTACCAGAAATTACACTGAGCTGTAGACAAGCAGAGATTCATAATGCTCATGCTATGCTCGGTTCTTCAGTGACTGATGACACGTTTTGGATGTTCTCATGCACAGCATTTGGAATGAGGGAACTCTGAAACCACAGTGCTGTCGGAAAGCTGGAGGTCAAGCAAGGCTTGTGGGGCTGCAAGCGACCAGGTTCTGTGGCAGCTGCAGTTATGGATTTTCTAAGGTTGTTTTTTTAGGGAGGGTGGCTTCCTATCCAGGTCCATTGCAAGGGGTGCTCAGTGCCTTGTTCTGCATCCTGCACTGCTGAGGCTCTGTCTAAAATGACAGCTCACAAAATCCAGCAACCGTGTCACATATCTCGAGCAGTGTGCCAGTGATTCTCCATACATTGCTCTGAGCTGCTGCTGTCTTGCACATGGATGCAGCACTTCACACACATCTAAAGGCCAGCAGCTATAATTCTTTGTTGCTGTTGAGTTTGGGGCGAGCTGTGTGCTCAGCATGGACAACAAACAGCAGACTGTAGAGTCCCATGGGGAAGTGCTTTCCAATCCTTTATCTGTGGTACCTTCTGCTAGATTGTTCCCAAAAGACATGTCAATAAAGAAGCTAAGCCTGATCTTCCTCACACATTTCAGGCTCATGTAGCACCTTCTGGCCTTGACAGCTATCTCCATTTTGCACATTATATGGGGAGTCTTTCGGAATACCAGTTATCCTGCAGGACTTGCGTTAGCTTTGGCAAGGCCACTCCAGATCTTAGGTTATAACCTAGTTTGTCTTTAGTTCACATGCTTTTTTGATCCTGCTTTCCTTCCTCCATAAGGGGGCTGCCTTCCATTTTGCCTCAGCATCCACGCCAAACCTGCACTGCAGCACACTGGACCCCTGGTTGCACAGATGTTGGTTTATTCCTGGGACTATTCCTAAGGTTTATTCCTTTTCTCTAAAGCAAAACCTGGGCATGTTTTTGATGAGTGATGGCTATCGAAATGCAGCAATGGCAAGAATGGACCAGATTTTCCCCCTATCATTCTGTGAGTACCTCTCCAAAATCTTTCTTGTGCACATCCAAAAGCCTCCACGCAACTGTATTCCTGCTGTCATGCCGCACTCCTGGCTGTGCAACAAAACCTCAGTATCATTGCATAAATCAGTAGCTATGAAATGCAGCCTTCAAACTACTGGAGACACTTGAAACTAAAAAATTCATAGAAAAAGTATTATTCTATTGTATGAACAAGAAGTCCAAAACTTTGCAGGGTGGCAGCAGTCAGTGTAATGTAGAGGGTCCCATTGTCACACTGCCATGTGACAATCCAGCCACCCTACACCAGGGACTAAACATTGTACCATGGAGCAGACACTGTCAATTCTGTAAGCTGAGCCCCATTCATGTCACCTGCATTTACACACCATCATAGCCTTTAACATCTTCAGCAGCCTTTGCCTGGCCTCTTCTAAAGGTCTTTTCTACTCTTATTAACTCTCCTCTCCAGACTTCAAATAAAATTTCCCCTACATCGTTCTCCATGTCACTTCATTTCTCTCTTGCCATAAAAATGTCATAACAGCCTTGACTGAACCATGGCAAATTTCTCAGCTCCTTCTCATCAGTCAAATGTTTGTTAGTAGAAATTACATTTGTTTGTGATCCATTGGACCCTGAAAAGAAGTGCAAAGTAATCCAGAAATCTTCTCCTTCGACCTGCATATACTAAAATTTACCTTTAACCACACACATATTCTTCTTAGAGCATGTTCTACCTAATCCCAAATGATATTGTATCAAGGGAACCAACTCATATTAACTGTGAAAACTGGTTTTTCTGTTCACTGCAGATCAACTCTAAGACTACAGATGAACAGGCCAATGAAAAAAGGCAAACCCTAAAAAACGGTCTGTGTCTAAGGGCACTGTGCCATTTGGAAGCATAAATGAATATACAAAGCAGGTATATATAAAGAACAGCTGCCTTCTGGAGCCAGCCTACCTAAGAAAAACACCCATAGGTAATGGGTAAGAAGAGGTTTACATTTGTGTTGAGAATATTGTGCACTACTTGGAATCAACAGCTCAAAACATTTTCTTCCTAGGTCTGTTTCTTTTACTTGAGCCAGCTTCAATTAGGCCAAGCACTGTCTCAGAGCACTGACATTTCAAATATCTTTATTTACATGAGTCACCAGGAATGCCTCAGTGCTCCTTCAGACAAAACACACAGATTAAATACCAGCTGCAGCAGGTTATTTAAAGAAAGGCAAGGAACTGGAACACCCTGCTTTCTGAAAAAAGAGAGTTACATGGCAGCACTGGTGTAATATCTCCCAGGTGCACAGAGGAGGTGTGAATTAGATTGTGTTGAGGACTGAGGAATCATGGTAGCCCTGTTCCAGGTGATCCACAAGAGCTCTTCTGCAACTACCTGCCCAGTTTGCATCCCAGCAGGTGAGGTTTAGCATCATCCCTGGATGACCATCATTCTGCTACCTGTTGTTGTCCATTGCTAGCTTAGGAATGGGCCTCCAGTAAATAGCAAGTAGGTCCTTGGGTGCCTGTGGTGAGAGGAGGCACTGTCATACATGTCTGTATTTTGAATAACTCCTTTGGGATATCCTTAGTTTGCAAGCCTTCCTCTTCCTTCCCCACATCCTCACTGGTAATGAATCATAGGATTGATAAGTTTGGAAAAAGTCTTTGAGATCACCAAGTCCAACTTTGCTTCTGAAGCCCTTCTTTAAAATCTTTTAGTTGCACCAGGATAGCCAGGGCACGGGCTTATAAGCATTCAGTCTGTGTGTGGAAAATTTAAGAAACTAAACTCAAGGTTCATTCTCAAATGATTTTCTTTTCTTTTTATACACTAAAATTCATAGAAGTGGAAGATCTTTGAAGATTATTTGGATGTTTAAAAAATATATTGGTTTTGGTATTCCGCCCCCATAGGATTTCCTAGTGTTGTGTTAATGTACGAGTACAATGGATACTTTTCTTGTGACTATGAGAAAAGTAAAGAGGCCACAGTGTGAATTGTAACCAGGTCCATAGATTTTCTTGACCCTTTTCCTTTGGAAAAGTCCTTATTTTATTTTATTTTAGTTAGCATCTCCTTTTCATAATTTTTACTCTAGAATGTTTTTGAAAGGCTTGGATAAAGCTATTTATTTTAGTTTATTTCCCTGGGTAAAGGGGTTAAACTAATTGTCTAAAGGACTGCGCTTGACTAGCACCAGATATGATTGTTGGAAGCCCATCATTCAGGTTTTTATGAAAAGAATGAGGAGCATAACGACTACTCCTGCAGCACCAAGGCAAAGTAGCACTACATCTGAAAGTTAAGAAAAGCATGAAGAGGCAGAGAGGCATCATTTTCTCCCTTGATATACCATTTGCTGTTTGCATGATGATCTACATTTAATAGGAAAAACCTGTAACTCGTTAAAAGGAAAAACAGCCAAAGGAAAATAGTGTCTTTCAATATACAGCAGAGTCACCAAAGGTATAGCAGAATACTTTAACAAATACAAGGTCACATGAGTTAATTAGCCTTTTTTCCTCTTCCATTTAATAAGAAACAAAGTTACCATGGAGACTCACTGGATAATGCATTCTATTTTGGTACAAAAACACCTTTTAAAAAGAACATATTTAGTGAGGAATTTTCAAAGCGAGTGCTCCGGAAAAAAAAAAAACCTGCATGAAACCTTTACTTATTCATTTTCTTTTTCATTTGTGTCTGCAGTAGTTGTTCTGTCCTTGTTGTCTGGTGGTTGTCTGGGAAGAGGTCTCTGTTCTGTCCGTGGAACAAATGGATGGAAACTGGTGAGGCAGCAGCCCTGCCTTGTTAGATTGCAGTACAGCAGGAGAAGTTATCTGTGAATCTGATACCCCTGGGACCCCTGGACTCTGTGGACCTCTGCTGCATTGCTTTCTAATGTCATGGACCCTAAATTCCCTGTGTCTGCATTGCTCTGTCCTGTACTATTGTCCCTAACCTGGCAGTAAGATTCACAGGACAGAGAGAAGCCTCTTCCTGGAGTCCATGGAACCAAGACTAGAAGAAAACGGGTGAAGAAGAGTAGTTTCCCTCCTGCGTTTTTAATTGCATACGTACCTAATTCAAAAGAAGGCCTCCCCCTGACAGGTTTTCTAATGAGACAATTTTTTCAATACTATTTTTATCTTGGTAGATGGTGTGAAGAGTGGTTCTTGGGCACCAGTTTCCTCTTCTCCAGATCATGCTTTGAAAAGGTGGCTGACTCCAGGCTCACCGCATTAGTTGAGAGGTTCCTTAAAAGTCTCCATAAACCAAAGGGACTGCCATTATCATTTATAGTTATTCCGATTTCTATGGGAAGAAGCTTCTCTCATGGAATATTTGGAGACTGTGACTATCATTCTAAGACTTTGAGTTTTAATATTGTAGGTTTATTTTTTCCTGTAGATTTTCATTCATGTTATTGGATGATATATCTTTTTCACCTGAAGGAACAGTCCCAAAACATTTTCTGATCTGTAATTAAGTTTACCTTGACAACAGATTTTTTATGTGAGCTTTCATATGAACACAGAACAATTTCCTTCTCCAGTCACAGAAAAGCTAATGAAAACAGATAATAATAATAAAAATTATATTACCTTTAAAAGTGTTGAAATGCTACTGAATATTTTTTTTCATTATTCATTGTTTCAGAATACTAGTCTTTAGCAAAAATATATTAATCTTACTCAAAAATAGGCCTATAAATGAATTATAAAATGCATATAGTAAGAATATTTTGAAGGACAGTCTGTACCTGTAAACTAGATAAAGTATGTAATGAAATGCAAACAGCATATATATCCTACTAGATGTGAAACACTGCTAAAGGTTTTTTTCTCATTCATTTTCAATTCCTTGTTTTTCCTTGCACCTAAATAAATTTAAGAAAATTATTGCTCATACTTCAGTTTAAATGTTTTGTTAAAATTGTGTACCATACATAAGACCTTGAATGCAAATGGGCTATTTTGAAATTTATCCCAATGGGCCCTTATCAGGCAGGCAAGGAGGCCAAAACCTCTGGACAAGCTTGACTGCCATCTCCAAACAGAGCAGGTAAAAGCTCCATGGAACCGAGCATAACCTACCACAGGAAAGGCTTGCTTGGGGCACTTGGCAGAAGTGAGACCATTTAGAGGGGAAGTATTTTTTCTTAAATTTATTCCCTGAAGGACAAAAAGGAAATATTAAACACTTAATGACCACGCAGAAAAATAAAATTGACAACTTTAACTCAATTTTCAAGTCTGATTGATGCTGTATTATTTCTACAGCTGTATTATTTCTACATAAATGACTAAGAACTAGCTAAGTGCCCATATTTTCTTAGAGAAATACAAAATAGCCAGTGAAATATTGGAAATATTACTATCTTTGATGGACTTGGTAATTGACAAGAAGAATTTCTCTAGCACACAAACCAAATAGACGCTTTTAAGATGACACACTCAAGTTATCATTTATAGTGGTAATGAAAAATTCTAAAAAAGTGTTCATAATTTAAAATTTCTATAAAATACTATTAAAATAAAATTAAGGAAAGAAAAGCATCAAAAAGAGGAAAATTAGCTGCCTGTACAAGAGATGGCTAGCAGTGTAAGTAAAGTATAAAATTGTTTTCCTTCCACCAACAATATACTACAAAGCTTCTGGAAGAGGACCTGCAGAGTGGGAGCTATATTGTCAAGATGTTGGAAAGGGAGCTGTCAAGCCTTAACTAATCCTGAAGTATTGATACTTTATGATCAAGAGGCAAAAATACACACTATCAAATAGGGATTACAGTGCCCCTTTTTGAATTCTGATTACATGACAGCTTTTTTTTCTCTCCATCAATAATAAAAGGAGTCTAAATTGTGCAGATTTTCTAATTTTTAGATGCTTAAGGTAAGGATGATTTATTCTCCTTGTTTCTTGTGAAAACACGCATTTTTTGAATCTCCAACCTAGTTACAAGAACTTCTATGTAAGGGGAAGTGTGTGCCGCATTTTATTAGTACCCAGAACGGACCGATCATCCCATGGCTGTTTGCATCTCGGATCGCAAGCAAAGTTCTGGGAATGTTTGGGGGGGCAGTTTAGGGGGTGGTTTTTTGTATGTTGCTTACCCAGAGCACAGCTTTTCATTGATGCATTGGCTCTCGAACATTGGGTGCAAGGTGTCGTTACAATCTCTTTCCCATAGAGGTGCAGATGATTTAGCTACTTAGACTCTTACAGCCAGAAACTCTGCGGGAAACTGAAGTTAAGACAGCTCATTTGTGCAAAAAAGGTTATCCAAACGCTTGCATTCATTTTATACGTGCCCTAGGATCAAGTGACAACTAGTGCCCCTCATGTTCTTCCCAAAGCATGACTGATTAACACCTCTAAAGGATAACAGTGCCACTGTTGCACTCCTGTACAAGGCAATCCTTATACAAGGTTCCCCGCAAAGATGTCCTGCTTTGCAATCAGATCCATGTCTGTGAGAATCATTTCCAAGGAATACCATTCCCACTTATAGTGATTCAGACAGGAAACAAAAATGCATAAAAACTGCTGCAGATTCAGTATAAAAATATTGGCATTTTCAGCATCAGCCAATTGAACTTTTGCCTTCATATAAACCAAGTCCTTTAGCTCTATTATGAGGCTGAACATGCTTCTGTCAGGGTTGACTTCTCACAATTGATTTAGCCATGCAACCCTGGAAATCTGTAACAAAATCATTTACTGTTGCTCCTTTTATCAGGGAAATAGGAATTCCTCAGCTACACTGCTGATAATAAAACATGCAAGAGATATGGTGCGAGTCATCCAGTAAGAATGCATTCAGTTGTTTCATTTTCCTGTCATTTTTTTAATCCCCAAAGAACTGGCAGACTCTGAGGTATCCAGTAGTTGCATGCTACAGACATCTTTTATTTTGCTTCTATGGACACATTTGATTTGTTTTAATCTCTGTCTTCTTTTACAGTGTCACTGGAATCCTTCTTACGAAGATTAGCTAAAGAAAGAAGTTAGTTGTTAGACTTCCCACACTTGCACTACTGATCTTCCTAGATACAATGTTTTTCTCTTCCTCTTCGCAGTAAACTTCATTACATTGTAGGTGAGCAAGTAGGGATGTGCCAAGATAAGTAGCTCAAATTGCTAATTTTTGGTGACATGATTTTTCTAGCAGGAGCAGCCGCCTGAGAACACAGGGTTCGACTTTCAGTATTTTAATAGTTTTTCTAATTTCAGTAATTTTTAGTCATTTACAGAATTTACAACTGCTTCAATCACTTTAGTGTGAATTAAAATATGAAGCAAGAAAATACTTTGTAGGGAATCAGCATCTGATGAATGGTTTCAGTGCGTTAAGGGTAGGAGTATGCTTTGCTTTGGTAAACAATTTTGAGAACTTTGCTGGAATTAGCTGAGATTCTTTGACAAAAGCAACAGCAATTTTATAGATAGATATGTATCTATACATGCAACAGAGAATTACTTTGTGGCATTTTAAGGATTTGCATTCTATCTATCTGTCTGTCTATCTATCTATGTCTCTATCTATCTCTCTATCTTTCTTTCTTCCAAGGGTTTATCCCCCAGACTCGCACTGCAGTTCACAAGCGAACTAAAGCAACAACTTCAAAATAGCAAAAGTTATGTGTTTTTGACAGAAATAGCAATTTAAAAGATACATGAGCACAAAGAACCACGACACAGCTCAAAAATCCCTGCCATTTAATATTAGTACTGGATTGTGTCATAGCACCCAAATCCTCTGAAAGCCTGACTGCACTGTTTCGCTGCATGCTGGAGATGTGGGCAGGAATTCTACCTCAGCAATGACCCCACTGTATTTGTCCTCTATTTTCTTCAAAAGCCATGATCAAGTGTCCAAATTGTTCTTGTAAATAGCTTAAATTCAGTCCAAGTTCTGATTATCTTCAACTCCACCTGCCCTTGTCGCTTGGTGCATCAAAGTGCTCCTAGGAAAGGTCATGGTTTCTTTTCTGAAAGGACCCAAATCATTTGTTATACCAGACATCATTAGTGCAACGTTTCCTAAAAGATTGCCAGATATGTATGTGTGTGTATATATATATGCCTCTTCTTCCTAATATAATTAAGTTACCACTAGTAAAAACTACACTATAGCCAATATTATGATTAATAACTACTTAATTAATATGAATTAATTGGGGGTTGGGTCTTCCCTGTGGCAGTGAAGACACAGTCATCCTTTATTGTAGAATAGCAGCAGGATTTTTCCAGTCTGCACACCCATATGTACAAAGCAGAACCCCAGGCCAGTGAAAAATAGGATACGTATTTAACCAAAACCACAAACTACTTCCTCACTGAGCCTTTTAGTGATTAAAGACATTTACAGTATTCCTTTTCACTTGGGCATCTTTCTGCTTCATCTGGAATGTAATCACTTTCTCTTTTCTGTGTCATGATTTAGAAATTTGAATTTAGTTTTTCCACTTTATTTTGAGTGTGTTTTGCTTTAAAACAAATTCTTTGAGCACTGATTGAAATAATTGAAGGCACTAAAAGTGCTTTTTATAAAGCATGTCCTCATTGGAAGTACTTTATAAAAAAAAACAAATACAAAATAAACACACATAAGATAAAAAAATTGACTATCAAAGAGAAATACAAGTCAGAAGTGAACCATTACACCCTGAGTGGAAACAAACCATTAAAGCTTTGTTGCTATGAAGGAAAAAAGCCTAAATTCCATAATGCCTACCCAAATTCAAAATTGAGCAGTCAGGGGTTTTTTTTTCTGACTGAATTATCATCTGTTTTGTGGCTTGCTTTTGAACTTTTAGTCAAACAGACTATATTCTTTAAGCACCAATAAAATAGTACAAGCGTATGTCAATTCCCCATGAAAGGAAAGCCACCATTAGAAATTTGGCAAATATAGTGTATTTCATTTAGTGTTCAGAATGACAGCATAAAAAGTCAGTACAGTGTGTTGAGGCAAAGAGATAAAACACCCAGCAGCTTCATCCATTTAGAGAAAAATAAATGAAATGTTGGCAGTCTGGGAAGGAAATCCATTGAACGGGAAAAGAAGAAGCTGCTGGGCCCTCCAAAATGTGCCTTGTTCTATGACACTAAGGCAGGAGGATCCACATTGTAGTTAAGATGCAATCGTATCATAAATCTTATGTATGATGTTCATTTAGTTATGCTCTTTCTGTTTTGTGAAACACATTTGAAATCTCATTAGAATAAGTCAGCTTAGTGTAAGAATCCAACCTGACAATATTTATTGTCAACTGTTTTCTATGAGTAAACCACTGAAATTTGAAAGCTGATGAAGTCATTTCTCAGAAAAAGACATTTCAATAGAATCGAATGTACTCCATTAAAGATCAGCATCTCCAGACAGTAATGAAGAATTTAGTAAGTTTAGACTTATGCAACTGTTTTGAAAAATGTTAAGTGTTTCATTTTTCTTGTCTGATTGCCACTTTCACAGACTAATGTGATGAAAAAAAAATCATCATTTTCTTTTTTAAAGTGTCTTGGTATTAGTATTTGGCCACCTGTGTGTGTCCATGCATAAGTATAAGAATAAGCCACTGTGTTCTTGGGTTGACCCATTATTTTCATTCCTTGGTGGCTTCCTAGGCCTATCCAAAATCATTCACAGCACAAGTAGAGAGGCCACTGCTCCAAGGGAAACCATGGACAAGTTGCAACCTAACACAGTAAATCACAATTGTTTGCAGCCCTCAGAAGAAATTTCTGCAAGAATTCCTGGAAAACTGTGATTGCTAATTCCGTAATTAGGAGAATGGTTTCCTATGAGAATTAAAATACATGTTCATATGGTACTTTTTTACTTCATCATTTTCCCCTTGTGTTGAAGGGCAGGTCTAGAATTTTTTTCCGTAGCAGTCAGTATTAAATGTTTGAAAATCTGGTTCTGTATTTGCACAGTATGCAGAGAATGTCAGCTACATTACAACCCAAGCCATCCGCATTATCTCTGAATGCAACCACACACTGCTTCAGTTCTGTTGCAGTGAGCTCGAAATTGCTGTTTTCACGTGCCAAACGTGGCAGTTGGCAATTCATATCCTAGCCCGTGCAATTAAATGGTCTTGGGCAGTGGGCCATGCCTAAGGCATATAGGAGGGAGAGGACACAAGCTTCTGGAAACAGGGATGGAGCAACTGCACAACACCCCCAGCCCATGCCCAGCTGCATGCCCTCTCTTGCACCACTACAGACTGAGCACTGTGCAGAGTTTAGCTGGTAGAGGTGGGCATTGTAAGAGGCTGATCTTATTCTGTGCACATCATGGTGATTCAGAGACAACAAGAAAAGAATGAGTACCTTGTGGAGATGCAATTCTACCCCTTAAGTTCATGCCTGAATTCATTCAAATTAATGGCTCTTTCCTGTTTACAAGGTTTATGCAGCTCTTAAGCCCTGGAGGCCTGAGCTGACAGTAGAGAACGGAGGAAATCCGTGTGCTACAAAGTTTTATCATCCTATTGTTATGTTTTACTGCAAAGTTTTATCATTGTATTGTTATGTTTTACTTCTAGGCATTTCATATCTGCTGCTGATTTACATCTTACAACAGAAAATACTGTTACATAGTTCACCTTAGGACTGGCACGTTGGCAATAGCTTGACAGAGTTGTGTTGCTATGTCAGTCAGAGAAGTCCCTATGTGAGCACAGCACGGAGAGTTTGCTCTACAGAAAATGGAAGACCACCATACGGGGATACAAACATAGCTGTATGTGGTTAGATTAAACGTGATTGGAGCAACCCATACATTTTTGCCTTGAATGGAGCCACATAATAGCTCCATGATAATATCACCTGTTGCAAGAAAGTAACTAAGCAGTTGAATCATGTTTAACTAGATGTTGACAATTACCAGTAATTCCTACGAGAATGGAACCA
Source organism: Mohoua ochrocephala (assembly GCA_013398855.1). Taxonomy (NCBI): domain Eukaryota; kingdom Metazoa; phylum Chordata; class Aves; order Passeriformes; family Acanthizidae; genus Mohoua; species Mohoua ochrocephala. The sequence goes on along the minus strand of VZTA01023112.1, from coordinate 40,584 downwards.
TGGTTCATAGAGCAGATTGAAGATTGGCTCTAATTTTTCTCTTATGGTTCCAAGACATGCTATCACAATGTTCTGACAATGAATTTTGTAGGTTACTGGTAATTCTTGAGCGGAACTTAAATTGTCATAAAGCCAAAGATTGCTCCCTTTAGGGCTTGGGCCAGACCATATCTAAAGTTCATAAACATTCTACTTAATCCCAAAGTCACGTAGAAAATACCTTGATGATGTGGAACGTGTTTTCTATAACAGTTAAGACCATATAGTAGACAGGTAATCTTGTCTTGTCTTGTCTTGACAAGATGTCCAAAGGAAGAAGGGCTGAAAGACACAGTAGTTTGCTGTATTTAGTCCATCACTGCATGAAAGATTGGTCGTAATAAATAATCATATTTGTAATATGTATTCACATAAGGCAGAGAGACAAGGAAAATCAAGTATTTGCCCTCTTCATTTTGGGAGAGATATTATTTTGCTCTCTTTGTATGTGATCACAGCTTTTGCATGCTAGTGCAAATGTATGGACAGAAAAGAATGTACAACACTAAAATCTCAAGTTATGAAATCTGTCATTCCTGGCTGTCTTCTCATAGAAACCAAGCAGCAGTATTCTGAAGCATCCAATGAATTTTAAGTTTCTTAAATTTTCTATTTTTATGTATAGAGGAAATTGAGCAGAAGAAGTAAAATGACTTCTTTAGCAGCTATGAGTTCTAACCAGTAGTGGTGAGTGGTGAAAGAGTCACTTTAGTCTCTATACTTCTGTAAAACTGGTAAAACCTAGTTCACTGCCTGTCCTGGTTAATTTTCCATCATAAAATGTTATCAGTGCTCATTTTAAAGATGGAGCACTAGTTAAGACTCAAGTGAAAGAAAACAACTTCTCCTTCACCTACTAAGGCAAAAGTAAAGAAAAAAACCAAATGCTTCTTTCTGCTGCTGAGTTCATCATTAAATTTAAATAGTTGTAATAATTTGGTGGCTTGATATTTTGATGCAATTGATTTATTGATTCAATTTCAATTATGACCTTGATTTAATCCTTGTATTAGTCCATTATTAATTAATCTTTGACAGTAATAGTAGCTTTAATCAATGATGTATAAATTTAATTCTAGATTGGCTTGTCTTTTTAATAAAATTAATAAAAATAATCTGTTTTGATACATCATTTTTGCTTGCATCCTGGGCCAGTTCCTCTAAAACAAAGGTGTTCAGATGAGGTATTTGAAAACCAGCAAGTTTTATTTCTAAATTCATACCTTTGTCTCTCACAGGGATGTCATGCTAGACACCAAGAGAACTGTGGTTTGTTCAATGAATTGCTGTTTACTGGCACTCCCAGTAAGTGATTGTCTTAGGAATGTTATTGCTACCCACAGCAGACACAGAATAAGCAATTGGACACCTGATTTAAAAGAAAATAAACTGGAACAATATTATAGCCTGAGTGCCTTTTGTCTCAAAATAAAACACAGTGCTTTCCCCCTAGCTGGGCCACCATCGTTTTATCATCCATTTCCTCTGTAAAGAAAAAATAATTATTTTATTGAAAATCAAGAATGAAAGATATCAAGAGCCATGTAAAAAGAAACAAGACTTGTAGTAGTTTATTAAATTCTAAAAAGAGAGAACGATGCAAATAGCAAATCAACAGTGGATTTTAATACGTAGTCTACAGTCTGTCCTAGGCAGGTCTGTCCCAACGGCACATGCCCTTGGAGCTGGTCAGGGATAGCAGGGGAACAATGCAGAGAGGCAGCAGATGTGCCTGTCCTGCCACCTGAAGGCTGAAGCCAGGGGCGTTTCGAGGCAGACAATACTGTGCCAGGCCAGCACCTGTGTATGGATTACCTGATGGTTTTACCTGCACCAGTTGCTGCCTACAACATGCCTCCAACACACGTATGCATGAACTAACCCAGTCACTCAAGACATTGTTTCAGATACAGCAATGCTTCCTTCTGGGTGCTTTCTAGGAGTGACAGTCTGTCAATGACACCAGAGCTAAGAAGGGATCTCAGCTCTTTCCGTAACAGCCACATTGACCACAACCCTGAAGCCGGGCATTGTGATGTTACCTCCATACAAAGGACTAACTTGCCTTGAAGTGTTTCCTAGCCCATGTGCAACAATGTGGATGGTCAGTCTGCATAACACCCTCTTTAAGTTTTCATTCAAATATCGGGCCAACCATTCTGCCACATAATCAACACCAGATCTACCAGAATTTCATGTAGGTGGTGTCCTCCAGCAGAAAACTAGGCAGACGCTGCTCACCTCAGACCGAGAGCACAGGGCAATCCTATGGGTCTTGCCATTTCATTTACCAGGGAGAGATTCAGCCAGCCTCTCATGTAGCACTTGTGAGCTATCCTCCCCTCCATTACCTTTCACTGAGTCAGGGCACAGCAGAGTAATTCATATTCCCTGGTGCTGCAGCTTTTGACAAGTGGTGATACACTTATCTTATAGCCAGAAAAAGCTGGTTTAGATATTACACTGAAGAAACCATACTAACTAACATCAGAAATTATTAATCTGAAAGAAATCAGTGGTCTCTGTTGTTGAAGGGGAAATCATGCTCAATAAGCTTTCTACCCTTTAGAAGGTCCTAGAGGACTTGGAGGATTTAGTACATAAAGGAATTCATAAGAATCTGATCTTTTTCCCAACAACGCTATGAGATGCCCACAGGGTCTCCAGAAAAAATTGTCAACATCTACAAGGCATAAATTTGGATTAATGCTGGAAATGTGTGCCTAGGAAATAGCTGATTTAAAGCAGTTAATCATTCATATAAATGCAAACTGCAAATACAGGCAAATAAAATATATGAGTCTTTTTTATTGCTCAAAGACACAATTTATAATAAAGAATACTGTCAATAGATGTACCAAATTCACCAAACTTTCTACTCTCCACTGCAAAAGTCTTTCTTCAGGGATATGAATTGAGAAAATAGGATTTAAGAAAAAATTAAGTGGAATCAATGGAACCAATGAACGGCTTTGTAAAAAAAATCCTGTACATTTTAAATTGTGGGGTTTTCAAGATGTTATTTTCTTATATTGCAAGTATCTGTGTACTCTGAGTGTTTAAAAGCTTAACTGAGAGTATTTTGCTCAGGCATGAAATATCTTATGAATAAATGGGATGAATATAAACATGGAAAAAGTTCACCTCTTGCCTCACAGCAAAGGGAGACAAACAAAATAAAATGTTCCTGTTTTAAACATTGAATGAGTTAGGTTATTTTAAACATGAAACTCAGCTTGTGCTAGGCCAAATTAATATGACCGATGTCTTTCATATGTTAGCAACAGGGAAATGTAAATTTACACACTGGCTGCAGAGCTGCCTTGAACTCGAGTTATGGATGTAGAGCCCACATCAGAAATTTAGCCAGGGTCATAACTTGGTGTGATTTATTTAAGATTCTGTATTGACCTTTTTGACAAATTTTCTCCTTTCCCTACAATCCAATTTACCCTCAGTATTTGAGGGACAGGAGTAGGAGAAAAATTGAAAAAAGAGTAAAGAAAATTGGTATTTAGAAGAATGTGGAATGGTGAAGAAATAAGAAGATGCTGTCATACAGAGCTCTAAATATTTAAAGTATTTGTGCAGAGCACAGGTTCTGATGTGAAAAGTATGTGAGCAGTATGAGGTCCAAAGCTTTGCATCCTCTGGGTTCAGCTGTTACAACTGTAGCACAATGTACTGGGGGTTGCAGCCATCAGGTCTCAAGTAGAGGTGGCTACTGGCCTGCAGTACAGAAAACTGTCTCCCAAGAAATAGGGTGACAAGAGCATCCCTGGGTATCTGAGCCAGTGGACACACAAACAAGGTCAAACACACAGTCCTGATGTTATCCAAACTCAGAGACCTTTTTTCCCCACTATTATCCTCATGAGAAATAAGAGCTACTCTTCGTACGAGTGCATCTCCTGCTTGTGCCTTGCCCATGACAGATCCCACCGCCGTGATGACCACGCAAGGATGAGCTGGTCACCCTCAGGGCAAAACACGAGATGCATTTTTGTTATACTTCATGCTACATGCATATTCTTCCACATCTCAGAGACCCTCTTAACACAGAAAGGAAAACCATGGAACTATCAAATAGGTCAAACAAGGGAAAGAATTAATCTTGGGAGAAGCACAGATTGCCGGTCTAGACTGCATCAGTAGTGAAGGCACACTCATTTTACAGCAGCTGGTTTTGAACATGGCTTAAAGGCATTAGTAATAAAGATATATCCAGCTCGGATTCTAGTGCAGTCACTTGTTTTTATTGTGCTGAAACCAGTATTTTACCTGATATTCTTACGTAGGAAAGAATACAATATTGATATAACTATTTCTTGGAAATTAAGGACATTCTATAAGGTAGAATAATTCATTAAAATATAGAAGCTATCAGTTTGAGAGATCACATTCACTTAAAAATACAATTTGTTCCTAAAATTTTATGGATTCATAACTCCTGACATACTGCAGCTGATGTTATTTACAGTCAGTATTTCTTAAATCTTGGAAGGCCTATACATGCTTCCCAAGAAAAAATTTTATGGGTCTTTTATAGACCAGGTTTCCAATTGACTGACAGAGGTGAGTATGTATAGAAGGGTCATTGACATTCTACCAGTTCAAAGAGCTGTCAGTGACAAGAAAGTTATTGACATTAGCAACTCTCCCTTCTGTTGTCAAAACAACTCAGAGCTACAGCCAGAAATGGGTGGAGGAACAAGTTTTATACACAACACAAGGTGTGTGCAAATACCTCTCTGCATTGACATTGGTGATACTTTTTTTTGTGGGCGGACATGCAATGCACAATCGATGTCATAACAAATTATTTCGTTTCTTATTTCCACATCATCTCAAGCTGTTTTGAAGCTGCTCCACTAAACCATTCAGTTTTAGACATTTCAGTGATAAGAAGTTGACTGAAGGAAGCAAGCAGGATCCATGCGCTATTTTATTTCAAGTCTCAATATGTAGAGGTACATTTGGCCAAGAAAGAGTACAGTCAATATTATATAGTAAGAAGAGAGTATTTTTTGTATTAATCCATTATGATGAATACACTTATGAAAGGAATAGAGAATGTAGATAATTTTGAATGGAGGTAAGTTTAATTTCATATAATTTGATTTGATTACAAATTTGGACATAAATTCTTAGAGAAAAAATAAAAATAAAAAATGTTCAGAAGTGTTACTCGGTAAGTTGTAAGCCTGAGAAATTTTTATAACTTATGATTTGGTATAGCTGTAACATGTCTGAAAGACACTCCTGAAATCTCATTCAGATCTCGTTTTCATGATTTCACAATCTGTGCTCCTCTTTAACAGGCATAAAGTAAGGAGCAATTGTAATGACACATAAAGTTTTAGAATTTTTTGTAAAGAAGTAAATTCCTTTTAATGCATAAATTAAAAATATAGTGTGAAAGTTTATATACAGTTTCACCATATTGCTACCACTTCAGAAGTAGAATTGTATGTACTGCCTGCTGTGATTATATAGGCTCCCCACCAGGACTCAAAAGGAATAAAAGGGACACCCACTGAGAACAGGCACCACAACTGAGAAGCCTAGTTGGTTTAAGGAGCAATTATGAAAGCTGACTGGAAAGGGAAAAAAAAATCAGAAACTGACTCCTACTATAAGGAGTGTGGCATCTTGCTTTCCCTTCCTGGAAAAAGGTGGGAATTAGGAGCCTTGTTTGACTTGAGAAGGAATTACTTGAATGCACAGATTTGAAAATGCTTAAAATGGATTTTCCCAAGTGAGAATACCTGCTTTGCCAAACCTTCTCCACTTTAAGCACAACAAGCTTTTAATATCTGGAGACTTCAGAAGAAAACTGTGACATATGCTTCTGTAACACCTACCTTTTCCAAAACCATATTTGGATATATTTGTCCAAAATGTATATTTGTACACATAGCTCTCATTGTTATCTTATATGCAAAATGGGTCATCAATTTGATTATTGAAAAATATACACTGTGGATGTCAAAGTGAAACCTCCACTCCACTCTTTCTAATTTTTTGTTCCAACAAAATAATTTGAAATCTTTCAAGGCTCATCTGCCTTACCTGAGATATTTTTAAAACAGGATGAGCTACTGAATGATGAAAAGAACAACTTTTCCAGCATTTCAGATTAAGAAAAATGTTTTGTACCACCCTCTGTTAGAATGTTTTTCTACTCATTGAATGACTCAATTCTAAGTTGTCACAATCCATGGACTGTGAATTGTGTGAATATCCATACTACTATAAAGTTCTTTCCAAATACTTTAATGCATGCAAAACTTGAAGCAGACTTATGAGTGTGGTTTTTCAAATAGGTTGCTCCAAGACTTTGTACACAAAGTACACAAAGACTAAATCTTTTCAAATTATTCCTTATTGCTCTTCAGACGATCACCAGGAAAAGTTTAATCCCAAGTATATCAAGCTTACCCTTAGGAGACGATGATTCATAACCAATCAAAAACATTTAATTTATGCATGCTGTTCAGTACTTTAGAGGACTAACACACTCAAGAGATATGCACTATATCCAGCCACATTCTCACATAAGAGACTTCTTATAGAAGAAGAAAAGTTCGGGCACCAGAGCATTCTGAAAAATGGAAGCAATACATGGGCAGGCTATTGAAGTCTCTCTGCTGTCGTGGTTTAACCCCAGCCAGCAGCCAAGCCCCACACAGCCGCTCGCTCTACACCCCACCATTGGGACGGGGGAGAGAATCAGGAGGGGAAAAGCTGGAGAACTCGTGGGTTGAGATACAGACAGTTTGATTGGGGAAGCAAAAGCTCTGAATTTGAGCAAAGCAAAACAAGGAACTAATTCACTGCTCCCCACGGGCAGGCAGGTGTTCAGCCATCTCCAAGAGACCAGGGCCCCATCATGCGGAATGGTGACTTGGGAAGACAAAAGCCATTGCTCCAAACATCCCCCCCTTCTTCCCTTTCCCCCCAAGGTGTGGAATATCCCTTTAATCAGTTTGGGTCACCTGTCCTAGCTGTGTCTCCTCCCAGCCTCCCGAGCACCCCCAGCCTCCTCACCAGCGTGTCAGAACAAAAAAGCAGAAAAGGCCTTGGCTCCGTGCAAGCCCTGCTCAGCAGTAACAAAAATATCTCTGTATTATCAACACTGTGTTTGGCACAAATCCAAAACACAGCTCCCTACTATCCACTGTGAAGAAAATTAACCCTATTCCAGCCAAAACCACCACAACTGTTTTCTCATTTATTACTGGTAAAAGCTCTCTGCTACTATGATTTGACTTTAAAAGAATGGAGGTGGAATGGTATGGAAACAACTATCTATTAACCTTAACCAAAAATTTATAAATAAAAACCAATATCCATCAATTATAACTTAGGGTGCTTCAGTTTTCAAAGCCCTGTGCAGATACCAGTTCAGTGTTGCAATATGAATTCATTTGCTATATACTACAACTTGATTAAGTTCTAACCCTCATTCTTGTTCAGTCTGTAGAAAACATACTAGAAAATACCAATTTTTCAAACACCACAGAATACCTGTTTTCTGTATCGCTACTTTTTTTCAATAGTATTCACATAAATAGACTGCTCAGTGTCTTGAAGATTTCCTCCAACATTATTACATGCTTCAAATAAAATGAATATCTTTCCTAACTCTGTAGATGTCTTCTGATTAGTTTCCACTTCTCAGCCAGATCTCACTCTGCCTCCCTTGAGTTGCACTGGTTTTAATTCAATTGTCGTCCCTCATCCTCTGATATTTAGGCTAAGCCATTTACTTTTGCATGAATAACTTTCTTAAAAACAAAGAAGACAAATGCATGAAATAATAAAAGCAAAAATCTTTTAGAATTTATAGTATTTGTTGGGGTTTTTTTCTGTACCATGCTGCAGCACTTTGAGCAACAGATTACTCTCATCATTAAATGAAGTAAGTCCCATCCAATGACATTGTATGCTCATGAAATCATGACCCCCACCAAGAAGAAGAAAAAACAAAACAAAACAATTTATTTCTTTGGGTATTTCTCCCTTAAACTTCATACACTGGTAAGAGGTCTGTCTAGTGGCTTGCATTCTCCGGTCAACTCAGAAACTTTTTTGTTTCAGTACGAAAAGAAGCCCTTGTTAAGTTGCACCATGAACTTGAATCTTTCCAAACAACAAATTACTTTCTCTGATCCATCAGGAAGGATATAAATGCTTCACACCTATAGACCTTTCTTCACTGGAGGTCAGAACTCTTGTGCAAATAATCATGAACAGATTATTCTCTCCTTTTTTCGGCCAGTTAAACTAGTCACCTTAGCTCTCTCTGTCTTACAGGAAAAAGGCATTTAACTCCTACCTGCATTGACATTTTTCTTAGGATGAGCTAAACTGTCTCACTTTTTCACATCTGTTATTCTCTTCCTTGTGCTATTCAAAGGAGAAGGTGCCTTGCCAGGTGTTCCATTCTAGCCTTGTCCTACACATTCTAAATTGTGATATAACAATCTTATAGAAGTTTACAGATGTTGTGTACAAACCGGAACTGCTTGCTCAATTTTCTAAAACCCCTAGAAGCACCATGACCTTCTGGTACATTTGATGATTGAGACCATTCTTGGCCTACTGTTTTATACATGCTGATTTGGAGATTCAAAACAAGACGGAGGACAAAATGAAAGCATTCATTCTTCTGCAGTCTTAGAATTAAAATGGTATGCACACAAGAAAATGGAATACATCCTACTTTGTCAAAACAGTCCACCACAGGAGAATAGCATTTTGCTTTACCACTGAAAAGTGAATAGAGAACTTTTGAGGTAGAAAACTCAGTCCATGTGAGCTTTGTTTATAAATGCAGCAGACTATGCTGCACATATAAACAAAAGCACTGCATTTATTTGGAAAAAAACATACACAAAAACCTCTGCATTAGAGTGATCAAAGCATTTTATGTGAAAATTTTACCTTTCTGAACAACGAAATAGCAAATAAACACAGAGCAAAAGCAATTTGATTTCATCAACTGAATGAAACTCCTCCACAGATAATTACTTTCCCTTCAGTCTCACATTTCTCTGCAAACTTGGTGTGTTAAAAAGTATAGTTCACTTTTTTTTTCGATTTACACAAGGTTTATCATGGTAATACAGTCTGCCTTTCTTTATACAGTCACATAGCCAGATATGAAAGAGTTGGCTAAAAAAAGCCTGATTCCAAGCTTTCCTTTTAAGGCACACCATTGGCAAATGCCTCTCATGGATATCACAAAAATGTAATTATAATGTCATGGGGTTTTATCATTCAGATACAGTCAGTATTAGTCTGTTTGAGTCTACTGCATGGGACTTTGAGTCTAGACAAAGCATGAAAGCAAAGCATTGGCTGACAATGCTTTTTGCTGTTTCAGTTATCCTCATCAGTCATATGTTAGTGTGTCTGTATCATCTCCCTGATCCTCTATTTTATCATGAACAAAAATGTATTTTCAAACTGACTAGTCTTTGATATAGTGCCAATGTTGAGAATTTCTGGGACTTCCAAATAACAAGTTTCTACCCTGTCCTTAAAGATATATTAGGAATATAAATGAATATGCCACAATATCTTTGTCAACAGTAGCAGAAGAAATAAATTAGAAGCATATTCAAGGGAGTAAAGAACAATACATACTGCCTTGAATTCTGGGAATTTCCTTTAGTGTGGCCACTATGTCAAAGCTGTGCACTATATAGGCCCTAGAGTGTTAATGATAAGTATAATTTAATGATCTGTGAATAATTTTAACTAGGAGCCTGTGTAAACAGCAGGACATACTAGGGAGAATTTGGAGTATGAAGAAATCCTTGTGCTTGGTTTACTATGGACACAAAGGCAGAATTGATGAAAATGCAAATGCACTTTTTAGTAAACTGTGTTCAGGGAATGATACCACAGCCCATAAGACCTTTAGTCAGTGGGAGGAAAGGACATTACTGCCTAAACTCCAGAAGCAGAATTATCCTCGTGCCCTTGTTTCACTTCTGGAAATCTTTCTTTCTCAGATTTAAGTACTATGATGCTATGAAACATAAAATGTTAATATCAACACAGTTCTGCCAGAGGAAAGAAACAGAGTAGAATTTCTACTCTCAATAAAGTCTAGCTTTACCAAAGTCATATATATAAAAGCCCATCATGAGATTCTGTTTCTCGCAAGCCCCTACTTCGCCTTCAAATGAAAGAAAACTCTGAAGTATTCACTTACATGTTGCATGTGAGACCTTCTAAGTCAGTTAAAATACTTTAAACTTGATATAATACCTTATGTATATTATAATTGTTATATATATATATATATATATATATATATA
>VZTA01023112.1:0-30174 GCA_013398855.1 Mohoua ochrocephala | reverse complement strand
TTATGATAGTTTTAGGAAGAGATGCTACTCCCATACCATTTGTCGAGGCTATCTGTTGCAGTTTAACTTCACAGATCATTTGAATATATCATATTTAAGATGCAAATATAATAAAAGATAAGTCTAAATTATGTGTAATACTTCAGTAATCAAGTGCAGACAAATGAAGTAGGCATTCATGGTTTCAATTTTCTAAGAAGCTGAATAGTTGCTAATTATAGTAGACAGCATTCTATCCCATTTCAAATACCTTTATCTTCTTCTTTATCTTTGTTACTAGGAAACCATTAACACATTATAGGGAACATGAAATACTATAGTAATGCATAATTTTGTTATTTAGCCTTCCTTTTTACTTATTAACCCTTTAAAGATGTATTTTCTTGTGCTTAGTGAAGAGAGAAAATATTTTCTAGCACCTATGAAAGGTATTATGCTTAAAATAAAAATCCTTTTCATTTTTGCATGGTTGAAAATCCATTGGCAGTCCAATTTACACAAGCTAATTTTTAATATGTCTCACAACATAGAATAAGCCTTTTAGGCATAAAGGATTTCTCTGGGACTTCTTTGAAACTAAAAGGGTTGACATTAGCTATCCATGGATGCAGTTTATGTGGTAATACCACATTTGCTGGAAAATAATTTAAATATGCATAACATGTTAGGTTTCTGGGGTTTATTTAAGCATGAAATATCAATAATTCATATGTTAAAGGAATGCTTCGGCAGGAGGGTCAGCTTAAAAAAGTTCTTGCTGCCTGCTTTAGTCAAGGTCCTGAGTTTAAAAAACGGGTTGAGTAATCTTAAGCCCATATTAATTCACTGATACAACAGACACAACAAAAAGAGCAGCATGTTCCTGCACGGGGTTGGGAAATACAGGCATGCAGGATGTAAAAATGTCTTAAGCCAACAGTGTTGATTAACTTCTTAAACTATCAAACTGAGGTCCCACAACTCAGAATTGGCGTCAGCCTGTGCAGACATTGCTAAATGTAAGATGCAATTCTGTGCTTTCAGAAATGAATGTGAGTAAAGCATATAATATCATAGATATAATTTTCAAATTATTATTTACAATTAAATTTGGTAAATAGTGGTGGAAAGCCTGTCTCATATTACTTAATAAAGAATACCCTTCTAAGGAAAAACATGTTTGACAAAGCTGTATAATGAGAACTATATGCCAAAAAGCAACAGCTCAGAAAGCAGAGAGTCACAGTGGACAATCAGTGGAAGATCAGAATGATATTTCAGCATCACTCGTCAATGTAAATGCAGAGGAGTATTTGAGGAGAGTTGAGAGATTATATTTTTCCCTCATTATACAACATTACCAAAGTAGAATATTGCATGTCGTTCTTGTATTTACACCAAGAAAAGCTGTCAAAAAATTACAGTAGAAACAAGAAATATGACTCAAATTGTTCAGAGCTAGGAAAATCCTCTTTACTTGCAGACTGATGGTGTTCAGCTTATAAAAAGGAAGTGTAAATTATTTGTGTACATATAAACTGATTTTTCTCTGAGATAAAATATTAGATGTGAAAGTGTTCTGTTTGGACAAAGTCTTAAAAATCCAGTTCCATAAGTTGCTGACACACTTTAGCTTCTAAAGGCATTACCTCTTGCAAATAATTTCACTCTTACCCAATAAGAATTATTCGTATAAAAATAAATGTAGTCCCAGAAGCATAAGAAACAAGAATCTAGGTTTCTTGGATTTTGAATTGTTCTTTCTCATCTCTAAAAAAAAAAAGAAATAAAAAGGTGTAGCTTTATGAATGTACTTGGAGATGAAGGAGCATCAAACATCCAAACCCTCATGAAGAAAAAGATAGTGAAAAAATGACTTAGTGTTCAGAAAAGGATGATCATATAAAAGTCTATGCCATTCCTTAAAATATCATCTTCTTTCCTCCCTCTATATGAGCAGGTTTTAAATTTGCTACAAAAAATAAAAAGCTGGCAGAGAAAGGTTTTCCAGTATTTCATTAATCAAAGCCTCCTGAAGTTCAGACTGATTTTAGCAGCAACATTTGTCACCAATTTATCAGGAAGTACATTATTATCATAAACAATAAAGTGGGATTCTAAATCTCGAAAGAAACCCAAACCAACAAACATCTAAGAGGTGCTTATTCTTAGGCAAGGGTTGCTTTTTCAGATTTGCTGGCATGAGAAGTAGTGTCAATGAAGATTCACGATGGTAAAAACCAGGAAAGTGTGTACAAACATGCAGTGCTCAGTTTCTCAGTGTTGTCCAGTTGAATTTGAATTATGAATGAATATTTCCTCATGATTCATTATTTATTTATATTTGTTCAAATAAAAAATCCCCAACCTTAAGGATACAGAACAATAACACCGTATTATTCATCCTGAACTTTCTTTAGAAAAAATATTTAAGCAACATGTCATATTTACGACATTCAGGAGAAAGGATCAGTGTAATAAAGCTGCAACACAGAGCTCTGGCAGGAGAATGATTGTTTTTTTTCCTGGCACCACTCACACCATCTGGATAATGGCCACCATATTGACTTTCACAGTGTAGGCTGCGAGAGGACAGGATGCTAATCTTATAATGTTTGTACAGTGACTCATCTTCCACATAAGTAATAGAGGCAGAGGACACTACTGTCTTTGTAGTATGTCTTTTCACAGGAGGCATTACCAGAATCTGTGGGGTGAAATATAGGTGGCACTGGAGAGGGAAAGAAAATTAGAAAATATGAGTAAAGATGGAGGTTGTGTAGAATTGCTGAGTTTTGCAGTTTCACCCCTTTTCTTCCTCAAAAATGAATATTGTGAATTACCTGCTCTCTTAGCCTGGCAAATGATAAGAGTGGAGATTTAAGCACACTAAATCTGCACATCCCAGAAAAATAAATGCTACTATGGCCTTCACAATTTAAACTTTTGTTTTAAAAATAGAGGAGGAATATAGAAGGATGAGCCTGGATCATGCAGGAGGCTGAGAGGATAACTGGGGGAGGAAGGGTGAGAGAAACTGATTTAGTTGCAGTAGACAGTAGCATAGGACAGAAGAACAGTGTCTGGTTTATGGAAGGCCTCAGTGCATCAGGCGGGCTTGAGCAATATCAGAGTGGCAAGAATTGCAGTAGGACACCTGCAACTGCTGTAGGTTGTTCACATGAGTACATGTGAGTACATGGTATTGGGTAGTGCGTTTGTTGTTTTTAAGAGCTGGGTTGCCTGTATAGCAGGATTGAAAGGCAAAGCCCTGGTACTGGCAGCACTCGTGTTCGCTGCCTTTCTCTGTCATTGCTGTTCATCTCTGTGTAGCTTCCCCATGGGTGCTCACTGTAAGATCAGTGAAAGAGAAAGCAGGAAAAAACACACGACTGGATGAAAAGAGGATGCTAAAGGAAAGGAAGGACTATTGAGTAATGTCAGCAGCCCTGATGAATGTCTAACATTCCAGCAGGGCGGCTAGAGACGTGAAATGCATGTGATTTGGAAGATTAGAAAATAAATCTAAGCTTGAAAAATGCTGTTGCCTGTTGCAGTCTTTCTCCTTTTCCCTAGAAGGCTTTTAAGATTAGCTGTTGATGCAAGAAATGAGTATGGGTTAAACAAAAGGAGCTATATGTCATCAGAAGGAGGAGCCCAAGTGAAACACATTTAGCTTCGGTCCTGAATACAGTGATAAAGAGAAGTAGTAAAGAGCCAGTGTCCAAAAGAATAAGAGTGAAAGTGAAAAAGACTGCTCATTGGATATTTTGGACAGGAAGGCAGGCTCGCTATTGATAACACCAAAATTGAACTTTGCATGACCTTTAAAACACATACCCATTTCCTCTTTAGAAGGCACTTTGGAGACATGGGGAAAGCACAAACCAATGAGGGAACATTACATTACTAAGAGCGTTCAGTGTAACGACAATGAATGGGAGTAAATACCTGATCTGCTGGGATGGCCAGCGCAGAAGAAAGGATCTTTGAAGGGAGCAGCACAGTACTACAGAGAAAAACTCCACTTTAAAGGGCAAGAATAGTTTGGAGGAGGTCTGCATAACTGCACGCTGTCATCCGAGGGAGGAGTTTGGAGACTGTTTCAGAGATGGAGAGATATGCAAAGCATCGTTTGTAGAAAAATGGAATTAATCACTTTCCACGCACCTTAGCCTGTGGAAATGGCTAGACAGCAGCAGGAGACACTGAAGAAGAACAAAGAAATATGCCAAAAGCATGTGAGCAGAAAGAGAACTAGAGTAGAAATAACCTTGAGATCAGCAGAAAAGCTATTTAGCAAAATGCAAGGGAAACCAGGATGAAGGACAGGAAAAAATTGCCAAAAATTGTGAAAATTGCTCAAATTAAAATGAATAAAATGATCAAGGGACACATGGAGTACATTTTCATCTAAAGCATTTTGTAGAAGTCTTATGTGACAAATATTTGGGGCTTTGTGCTTACCTGAATACATATGATTTTTAAGGGATATGAATTGTAGGATGATTTGTATTTCGTAGAGTATCTGCTATTCTGAGTTTCTCATCTTGACTGAGGATTCTGAAGGTTACAATACTGTGCATACTGTACTATACCAAAATTATATGACACTAATTTTATGACTTAGGTACAACTAGCATGGGTATAATGTAGCTTTGGGACATTCTTTGTATTTGTGCATGTAAAATCATTTCAGACAGACAAACACAGACTTAATTCATTTGGATCTGGAAAATACACCTTGGGTGCTTCGGGCACCCTGCCACCAGGGCTGCATGCAAGCCAGAGCAAATCTGCTGACAGTTATGTTTCTGGTTGCTGTAACAGAGGCACAGAAGCGCTTTGCCTCCCTCATAGCCATGACACAACATTTAGTAAACCTGTCAGAATCATCTGAATAGGAGGTCTTTCATTTTCAGTATTTCTAGATTCACTTTGTTTCCTGAATGCCTCTTAAAAAACAAAGAGGTTCATGAAGGGCAAGTTACTGAGAGTATTCAGGGTTAAAGCAGGCTTGCTTTGCTGAAAGTTTGAACTTAAATTGTTCTGCTTTTGTCTTTTAACTTGATTCTTGATTTCTGTATGCACAAAATCAAAAAAACCTAAGCCTTATCATTCCTGACCATGAAATTAATGCTGAACAAATAATTATTAACAAAAAAATATCATTAGGCAAAAGAAATAAAAATAAGAAGAATTACTTCTGTATGCAGAGGAAAAAAAAAGAACAACTAGAGCAAAAGAGTCTAATTAAAAAATGAAGAGGAAGAAAATTAGTGATGATGATATTGCTGAGATGCTGACTACTCAGTTTTTAATGAGGAAAAAAGTGGGGGAAGTAAGTATAATTAGGAAATAATGAAGCTTCTCTAAATACACCTGTTTATAAAATAGAGGTAAGAAGATGCTGGAATGTACAATGGCTGTCTTCACCAGCACGCTGCTTTGTACAGAAAGTACTGACTTAGGTCAGATATTCTTCTGCTTAGACTTCTCTGACTAGCTATTCAAGGTGCACAAGAGTTATATAGGGATTTCTAGAGAAGTTACACATAGAATTTAACCTAAAATAACCTAAAGTGAATTGCCTAATTCACTGACAATGTTCATAAAGAAATGAGAGAACACCACAGACATTTTTCTGGCATTAAACAGTTGTAATTTTTTTTTTTCTGGTAACTAATGCTTTTTAGCTCATTACTCGTTGTCTTCTAAAAGAGAAAATGGGTAGTTATCTAAAGTTTGGAAACAATGGCTGCTGTATACCTGAAGAAGGTTCTGTAGTTTTGTAGCTTCAGTTAATTTCTTAGCGGATTGTAGTCAGTTTCTGATACAGTCCACAGCATTTGCTCTCTTCACTGACATTCCCATCAGGAAGGAATGAACACTGTAATGGGTATTCTAGAGAAACTTACTTACCTTTAGGGATTTTCTTCCAAGTTCATATTTGAGGCATCTAAAGGATAAATGTGAAGAAATTTTTAATATTCGCTGAAATTCCAAGTCTCTAGAAAGTGGCCAATATTATTCCAAGTTCCAAGAAGAGCATGAGGGAAGACCCAGGGAACTACAGACCTGTTAGTCTAAGTTGGAAAAATTATGCAGGAGATAATACTGGGTGCTATTGAAAGATATTTACAGAAAAACACTATCATCAGGCATGGTGAACATGGGCTCACAAAGCAAATATTCTGTTTAATTAATTTTATGTCCTCAGATAAGGTTACCCATATAGTGGATGAAGGGAATTCCGAACATATTTTTTCTGGATTTTAGTAAGGCTTTTGATACTGCTCCTTCGAGCATCCTTCTGGACATGGTGCCCTGAGTGAAGAACTTGCTGAGGAGCAGGACCCAAATGGCTCTAGTGAATGGGGCTACCTCTGCCTAGTCACCAGCAGTGTTCCTCAGGGAGAGGTGATGTTTAATACTTCATTGGACACTGGAGTTGAATGCATCATTAAAATTTTGCTGGTGATAACAAAGTTGGAGGCACTGCTGAGTCTCTCAAGCAACAAAAAGGCCTTGCAGATGGATTTAGAGAGTGGAGCACTTAGTAACCATCAGTGGCATGAAATTTAACAAGTTCAAATGTCAGATTCTGCCAGTGGGATCCAGTAACACTAGTCACAAGATTAAACTGGGAGAGGAGTGGCTGCAGAGCAGCCCTGCAGACAGGGATCTGGGGGTGCTGGCTGGCAGCAGGCTCATTAAAAGTCAGCTGAGTGTCCTGGTAGCCAGGAGGGCAAATTGCATCCTGGGGTGTGTCAAACACAGCATCACCAGCCAGGCAATAGAGGCGATTGTCACGATGCGTTCAGTGTTGGTGTGGCCTCACCTTAAGCACTGAGTGCAGCTCTGAGCTCCACAAATTAAAAAGGGTGTGAAGGTCCTTGAATGTGTCCAGGGGAGGGCATCAAAGCTGGTGAAAGGGCTGGAAGGAAAGTCTTATGGGGAGCAGCAAAGTACTCTGGGTTTGTCTAGTGAGGAAAAAGGAGCCTGAGGGGCAACCTTGTTGGTCTCTACAGCTTCCTGAGGAGGGGAAGCAGAGATGGAGTTTATGAGCTCTTCTTTCTTGTCTTTAGTACCAGGACACATGGGAATGGTTCAAGGCTGTTTCAGACAGGGTTAGATTTGAAATTAAAAACCATCACTTTACTGGGAGGGTAGTCACTGGAACAGACTTTCTAGTGAGGTGGTTGATGCCCCAAGCCTGACAGTGATTAGGAGGCATTTGGACAACACTCTTAACAACATGCTTTAACCTGTGGTCAGCCCTGGAGTAGTCAGGCAGTTGGACTGGATGACCATTGCATGTCTCTTCCAACTGGAATATTCTATTCTATTCTATTCTATTCTATTCTATTCTATTCTATTCTATTTCTATTTCTATTTCTATTTCTATTTCTATTCTATATAATCTCCTACACAGGTCAATCTCTGCTTCAGACTCTGAGACTGTGAATAAACTCTAAGAATAAATTTCACAGGCTGTTTCCACATATAATGCATGAGAATTCATGAAGGATGTAAACAAAAATAAATTTGTACATAGAAAACTTCAAAGATCAAATTAAGGCAGGGATATTACCTTCAGTACTCTAAAATTTCACATGGAAAATGAACAGTCATATAAATGGATGGTGGTATCAATATTTGCAGGATGTTAGGAATTAAAGTTAACATGGTATAAATTGAAAATTACTTGCCTGTATTGTCTTGATAGCCAGTAAGCCAGTCATTTACCAGTAAACCTCATTACATGCAAGAAAATCTAAAGGCAGTGGGTAAGACCTCTGTACCTGTTCATCTACAAAAAACATAGATCAGTGTTTTGTAGTTACATTTCAGAAAGGTTTTTTTGTTTGTTTGTTTTTGGTTTGGGTTTTTGTTTTTTTTTTTGCTTCAAATGAAGCACAGGTAGTTCCAGATTTATTTTACATTTCCAGGTCTTGAAAGCCAGATTCAGTTCTCATATCACACAAAACTCCCAAAGTGCCTAAGATCTGATTTTTATGTTCAAGAGTGCAACTATAAAGAATACTAGAATTTTCTCTTGCAAATAAAAACCATTTATTCTAGGAAGTAATATTTGCACAGTGCCTATTATGACAGGATGTATCTCTAATTGGTGTCACTGGTAACATTTAAAACACAAACACATTAAATGTATCAAATGAAAACAATACTGAGTCTTTCTAATTCAATACCAAATAAACACAAAATGAAGCAGTAGCACTATTTATCCACTTTTTTATAATTCATTGAACTAATCTATGAAATTTAACATATTTTATATCAGCTATAGAATAACAGGGCATGGAGATCAAGGATATGAACTGAGTTGAACCTAAACAGGTTAAACTCTAATCCCATTCTAAATAACTTGAACTCTTGTTGCATCCAGATCCAAGCGTTGCCTTGTACTGTCTTCTGTGTGCACACATTTTGCAACATGGTATGTTAAAGCAAGAAAGTTGGTATGGTTTGGGAATTCTGCTGTAATTGAAAACCTCTTACTTTCTGAAGCATTTTTCATGGTTTAGCCCCAGCCAACAGTTAAGGACCACACAGCTACGGAATCCTTTCCTCAGAATGGGGTGGGGGAGAGAATTGGAAGGGTTAAAGTGAGAAATCTCATAGGTGGAGATAAAAACAGTTTAATAGGAAAACAAAAGCTTCACAAACTAAGCAAAACAGGGAATTCAGCCACCACGTCCCATGGACGGGTAGGTGTTCAGCCATCTCCAGGACAGCAGGGCCCCATCACACTTAACAGTGACTTGGGTAGATAAACATCACAAGTTTAGATGTCCCCCTTCCTGCTTCTTCTCCCAGTTTTTGTGTTAGAGATGACACCACATGGTCTGGGTTATCCCTTCGGTCAGCTGGGGTCAGCTGTCACAGCTGTGTCCCCTCCCACCTCCTCTTACACCCACAGCCCACTTGTTGGCAGAGTGGGGTGAGAAGTAGGAAATGCCTTGATGCTGTGTAACCCTGCTCAGGAGTAACTAAAACATCCCTGAATTATTAATGCTGGTTTAAGCACAGATGAAATCTCACAGAATAATAAATATTACAGGGTTCATTTTTATTTTTTTAAATTTTGAATTGGGCTTTTTACTACTCCTGTTTGTTGTGCTGATCTCCCTGCTGCCACACTCCTGAACAAGAAGCTGCTATCAGCCCCCTTCAAGTTTCACAGTTCTTGGCATGGAGGTGACACCTTAGACAGTCCTTCTCTTGCCAGATAAACAACACTTCTGAGCTCTCCCAAGGGCCACCTTGCCATGTATAGATGACCCCTATCCTGTAATGGATATAATGGACATTGTTTGCCAGCCTTTCTCAGCATTTCTGGCCCTTCAGTGGATAATGGTAGATGAAGAAGATTTGTCTTTCTGAAGTCCTCAGGGAATGCTGGGCTGTTCAAGGATATTCCTTGCTGGTGACTCACCAACAAAAGCAACCCCATACACGGCGTGCTTCAGTTCATCTGGTTTGAACATTTGCAGAATTTGTGATGTGTGCCAATAAAGTGTACGGTAAGAAAATGAAAGAAGATTTTTTTTTTTACAATTGTTTTTCAGTTTTAGCATTCTGCTTTCACAGAAACAAGTTCTTCTTGATTATCAGGAACAAGTAAGCAAAGACTATTCCTGACTAATCTGTCATTCTAGGCACCGACATCCTCTTTGGCAGTAGTATAGTGCAAATAAAGAGTGGGCAAGCTTAAGTTTTTTGATGTATTACCGTAAACTGTAATTCCCAAATGACAGGTGAATAAATTTTACATACTTGTGTTTATCTTCAACTATGTCTCAACTATGAGTCAGAAAAGTGAAAAGTAAAATGTTCTTTAAAAGGCAATCTTGCTAGATGAACTCTTTTGGTCTTGCAAGAAACATGTTTATTAAAAAGGTGGAGCTTCATAGGCATGGCAAGGCAAATAAGAAAGACTACAGACAATTAATTATCACAGGAACCCCTGGATTCAAGCAGTCATCTTTAATACCATGCTGCTGGGGCTGCAAGGCAAGAGTTGCAACTATTGTTCTGTTCTTCACATCACTCTTTCTTGCTGAACTTACGGTGTGCATCTCCTTCCCACAACTCCTTCTTTCCTGCTTCTCCTTGCAACACTCAGCAGCCTCTAGCCTTTTCTTCCTGAAGGTGCTCAGTTACTCTTCATGAAATGCGTAATCTCCCTCCCAAGCATCCTACCTGACCCACTCCATTTCTTCTTAAAACCAAGTAGCAGACTAACCAAGACCAATCAGTGAAAAAAACACACACGAACCGTCACGGGTGAACATGTCGCAACTTGATGTGAGTTAGGTGCACCCTGCCCTTCTGTATGACAAAATACTGAAGATGGTAGAAGGAATGATGAGTAGAAGATCATCTGTCATGCATTTAAAGTTAGTTTAACCAATATAACATTCAACTTAACATTTTGAGAATTAGGACCTGTAATTTCTCTCTGTAACCTCTCAGAAAGCCTATCCTCCATATAATTTATACTTTGACTTTTATTTCCATTCCATTATAAGGAACCATAGAAAGATTGTATAGGTGGAGCCTAAAAAGTGCGTTACAGAGTGTTTAACTATCTACAATAGAACAAAAATGTATATAATATGTACAACAACTTCAAATAATCTTATTTCTTAAAAAAAAAATTTAAAATTTAACCTCTCCTGGGAAACTAATGACAAAAGTGCTAACATGTTTTTCCTTCCTGCACCTCTATGATCCAGTCTACCTCTTTTCAGAAGTAAGACCTGGTTCATCTCACCTATATTTGGAGTTTTAGCTGAAATTCTAAGTGCATGGTGGTGCACAGGCACTAAAATTCCTCTGTATACAACAAAGAGAGGTATTTGCAAAGGGTGACCCAGAACTTCAGTAGGCATTTCACTCTGTGTGGATTATAAACGGATGTGCAAACACTTGGCTTCTGGCCTAGACAATTCAGTGAAGTCTAACATTAGGTGGAAAGAATCCTTGATGGAATCTTAAACTTGTAGTGGTGAAAGCATACGGCAGTTTTCTGGCTCAAAAGGTATTAGTGAGAACAGTTAGCAAAGCATGCAATGGAGAAGTGAAATCAGAGGATTACAGGTCCTCCTTTAACTATTCTCTCAATTCTCTATATTACCTGCAAAAACTAAAAAAGTCAAACCCTGTAGGTTTTTTATTTTTGCATTCATTGGAAGAAAAACTTAAATTTGCATTTGCCTGTTTCTCAGCTACATTTCTCTGGTTACCTACAGGAAGGGCATAAGACCAGGAAACCTTAATTTGGCATTAGCAATAATTCTTGCCACTGAATAGAGAAATTACACACACACACAAAAAGAATGATGTAATTTTTTTGAAATGTGATTTTTTCTGGAAGTAGTGAAGAAGTGAAAAGGTAACCACACTCAGAAAATACAGAAAAGTGTAAGTACAGGTTATAGCTGAAGCAGGTGAAGTTGTTCCACAAGGTTCTGGCTTGGTGAAACAGAAAAGCTGTATAAAATGAGCATGACTGAACAGTGAGAACAAATAAATCAAACAGTGAGAGCAAATACATGATGAATAGATCATTAAAAAGGTTTCATTGTGAGTAGTTTCAAATGGTACTAAGAAGCATGTGATGGGTGCTGTAGGAAACAATGTCATGGTATCAGACATAGTCCTCTTAACCTGACTATTCAGAGTTGTGTGCAGCCACGGAGAGGTCAGAATGCTTTACTTCTCTAAAATCCAGATTGTCTGCTTCAGGTCAGAGTAATCTGTTCTAGTTTTAGCAACCAAGCTAGCTAATTTAGATGCCTAAGTCAGAATTGGTAAGAGCAGATGTTCTCCACAGCTAATGAACGGAAATAGGCGTCTTCCTGAGGCATCTAAGCATCCGTGACAATTAATGACCTGGATGATGCGGCACAGCGTACCCTCAGCGAGACCGCACGACACGGAGCTGGGAGAAGTCGCTGACGCACCAGAGGCTTGTGCTGCCATCCAGAGACACACGAAAAGGCTGGAGAAATGGGCTGACAGTGACCTCATGTAGCTCATCAATGAGAAGTGAAAAGCCCTGCAGGAATCCCAGGAGGCACAATCCTAGGCACCAGTACAAGCTGGCGGCCACCTGGCTGAAAAGTAGCATTGCATGAAAGGTCCCAGGGATCCAGGCGGACACCGAGCTGGACACAAACTAGCAATGTGCCCTTGTGGAAAATGTGAATGGTATCCTGGGCTGTATTAGAAGTAATGTTGCCATCAGGTTGAGGGAAGTGATCCTTTCCTGCTCCTCAGCACTGGTGAGGCCACACCTGGAGTGCTGCGTCTGGTCGTTGGCTCCTCAGTATGACAGAGATATGAACATACTGGAGAAACTCCAGCAGAGGACCACAAGGATAACTAAGGGACTGAATCAACTGAAATGAAAAAAGGCTGAGATTAGCCAGGACTGTTCAACCAGGAGAATAAAAGGGTCAGCGGGGAATTTTATTAATGTATATAAATGCATGAAGGGAAGGAGTTAAAAAAAATGGAACCAAACCCCATTTGGTGCTGCCCAGTGACAGGATCAGAGGCAACGGGCAAAAACAAACACAGGAAATTTCCTCTCAATATGAGGAAACACATTTTTACTGTGAGAGTGATGGATCACTGGAACAGGTTTGTCCAACAACGTTGTGGAGTCTCCCTCCTTGGAGATGCCAAAAGCCATCTGGACATGATCCTGGGACACCAGTTCTAAGTGGCCGGGCTTGAGCAGAGGGGTTGGACCATATTATTTCCAGAGGTCCCTTCCAAACTCATTCTGTGATTCTAAATTTGCATATTTCACACTCAATAAAAGCTTATTTCTCTCACTTGATTATGAACGGAAAAGATGGTGAATAGCCAGGTCTCAGAGGTTCAGTTTCCGGACATATGAAGCTAAGTTAGATGGCTTTAATGATTTTCACTCACAATTACCCAAACACAGATTTAATTGCTTAACTAGACAGCATTTGGACATACAGGCATAGGCAAGCCCTTAAGATGACTTCTGCTTTTCTTAAAATTTAATTTTCACCAGTTCAGTAAACTGTGAACAAGGTCCAAACTAGAATGTGGAGATTATAAAACTTCTTATTGCATAAATAGCCGTTCAGATGTATTCACTGATTTGAGTTATTATTTTTCTTATGAAAATGAATTCACAGGGGAAGAAAAATAAAATTGCATGGTATAAGCACAGAAATAACAGCATAATTGTTGTCAACAAAAGCTACCACACAATTGTAACATGATCTTTCAAAACTTTTGACCTTTGCCTTACTCTTAGTAAATGTTATTCTGTAGATAATTCAGTTTCTAAGTGGAAATTTTGCAAATTTCCTTTAAGTAGCTTTAAAAGTACACAGAAGTTAGTCAACATAAAGTGTAATTCTGCACTGGATTCTCTTCCTAAGGCATGAATATAACAAAGTATTTATTCGAAACCACTCACTAAACTGACATTACTTAAAGTTTTGTAAATATCGAACTCAGGCAAAATTACTCTATATGTAAGTCTCCTGAATTTTTAAAATATTTCCTCATTTTGTTCATGCAGATAGGATCAGACAGTGTAAAGAATTGTATTTCCTCAGCTGAAAGTTACTATTCCCATTTATCACCCTCCTCAGCTGAAATCCAGTCCCTGTCATTGAGACAAAGAATCATTCAGGCTGGCAGTGATCCTGGGAGGTCTTAAGTCCAACCTTCTGTTCAAAGCAGAGTCAACAGTGAATTCAGAGGAAGTTGTTCAGGGATTTGCCCACAGCAAATCCATGCTGACTGTTATGAATTACTTCATTTTTCTCTGTTCACCCAGAAGTGGCTTTCAAGTAGACTTGTTTAATGATTTTCTTAGGGAATAGACTGACGTTCACTGTATTGTGCTTCTTTCTACTTTTGAGTACAGTACATTTGCTTTTCTTCAGTCATCAGGAGTCTCCCTTCTCCAATCTCTGTGGCCATTCAAAGATGATAAAGCCACCATTCTCTGCATCCTTGAAGATGTCCTGTTTTGTCCTGCAGATTTTGATGGGTCAAGATGTCTAAGGATGAACTCTTTTCCACTCCTGTTATTTCCTCTCCTCCTTAAACTCTGACCCGAGGCACAAAGGTGCAAGCACAAACTAAGGCCCCAGGAACTAACATTTCCCAGGTGTGCACACAGCAACTGGAAATTGAAGGCAGGCAACTTCTTGTATCACTCATTCATCATCATCAGAAGACATCTAACAATGTAATAGAGATTGGGTTCTTAGACAGGTGTTCTCAGAAACTTATACTGAGAGTGATCTAATTTTATTCGGGCATCTGAAATTTAACTGTATAAAAATGCAGTCACGACAGTTTGAACAATCTCATCACACGACGAGGAATGTAGAATAAAAAGGAAGGAAAATGCAGCTAAGAACAGCCAGAAATAGACACCTCTCACTCAGACCAAGCTGAGAGGCCTACTCAGCTGAACGCCAGCACCCTTGGACAGTTTTACAACCCATGATACAGACACCTGCAATAAACAAGCCGTAACTCTAACCCAGAACCAGCAAATTGTCTTCTGGATGTTCTTGCTGACTCCAGAAAGAGCATGATGGTAGCTGCCTTTGAGACAAGTCGTCATTTGACGAATGTTGATTTCAACAGCAGTTTCGGCTTAAAAACAGCCATAAGTGGCCCACAAACAGATGTCCGAGTGTACAATACGGAAGGTAAAGCACACAGTAAAGCTAGGACCTATTTGGGACAGCATTGCCAGCCAAATAAATGCATGTCAGACTTAATAAGTCTCAGATACCTAAAGTCTGACCAGACAGATTCCATCTATTTTGTGTACACAAGGTAGTCCTGGAAGTTCTTGTGTAAAATATGTGAAGCACTATTAAGAAAAAAAAGACACATCACTAATGTTTTCTGATTTTTTTTACATCTTATGTATAGATAATAAACTTGTGAGAAGCTTATTGTAGCTAATGGTAAACGATTTTCAAATACAGATTTAGGAAGTTAGAACCAAAGATATAAGCATTCTCAGGTATGCTCCAAATACATAGTTGTGGGATAATACTTGAAGACTCATATGTTTTGAATAAGAATTTTGGCTTAAATAATTTTCTTATTTTTCTGTTTTCCCTTTGTGGGAAATTCATCATTCATTTCTGCAAATTTTTTCTAAATCTAGTATTATGGAGACTTCGGATGAAATTAATATTTGTTCTTGGTGGAATAAATAACAAGTACTTTTATAAAAAGTCTTAGTTCATGAATAAATATTTCAAGTATGTTGAGTTTTCTTTATACGCAATTCCTAGCTTGCTGGTTTTGTCACTGAAACATTTACACTCTGCTAGATGTGCTGAAGTAGCTTAATGATTCACTAAATAAATGCATTCATTACTTATTTAGTATAGTACCAGATGAAAAGAAATCAGCCAGTGTCACCCACAGATTTTCCACTTTGTTAAAAATTATCACGATAGCATCAACATAGAAAAGGAAGCAAGATATATTTCTGGAGTTTGCAAAGTGAAGAGGTGAAATTTTGTACTGCTCCTTGTGCTGCAGCTGTTGATGACGGAATTTTCTTCCTGTCATAAATGATCTGGCCTGAGAATTTCCACTCTAGTGTCACTCACAGAAATGCTAATGGTTTTTCAATCCCATTTTTCTTTTTTGTGTCACTGTGCTGCCTAAGTTCAAGGCATTGTCTTGGAATATGTGTATGCTCATAAATTAAATCAGCAGGTGATCAATGTTTAATATTTACACTGCAAACACCTCAAGATACTTTAACACCGAATTACATTCGTATTATCAGATTACTGTAGAAAATCTCTTGGACCAGCTTCTTATCCACAGCGACACATGTTATGACCTTGATTTCAGTGGTGACTCATTGAAATGAAAACTTTAATGAATTAAGAATCTAGCTTTTAATGGAAGAGAGGTAAAGGTTGGGGAGGCGTGAGAGCAGAAGGATGCTCTTTTGACATTTTTATCAGACTTTATTTGTTTTTTGAAGATGGGTTACAGAAGAAAACCTTCCAAGGTTTGTATTAGCCTCACACATGTGCAGCCTTTTATATTACAAAGAGTTGCAGCATCACTACTAACAATAAATAAGAATATTTAGGTGACAAGTTGCACAGCACAGCCACTCAGTTTCCATTAGGATGAGGCTGTACGGATGCTTTATTGCACAATTTCCAACATAGAATCTAAAAACATGGGTTCATATATTTTAATTTTACTCTATATCTTCAATTTTAATATCAGAAAAGAACAGTGACAACATAGCAGAAATTCTCAGTCACATAAGCAAGTCTTTCCCCTTCTGTTTTCTTCTGGATTCATTAAGGGTGGTATTCCCACAGCAGGCATCAGAAACATGATAAGAAATCCTCTTTTCCCATAGGACTACTTGTCTCATTATACCAGTGCATCACTTGTTTTACAGTTTGACTAAAAATAAGTGTTTAAAAACTGGCATTAGCTATTTCAAAGTACTAAGAAACTGTAGGTTAAATTGGGCTTCTGTTGCATCTAATTTATTCAAATAAGTGAAAATAATAATAATATTTTCTTAGCTATCCTAAAACCTGGTCAAAGAACAAAAATTATAATCAGACACCATGAACACTGAAAACAAGAGGAAAAAAAAAGGGTGAATAGTTAAAGATAATGTAGTCATATGAAGAGTTTGAGTGGTTCAGAATCATATTTATAAAATGATTCTTTTTATAAATACAACAGACATCAGTAAACTATGTGAAACTTCTTTGTTGCAATGTGTATAAAAGCCACAAAATGAGACACATTTGTGCAAACCATATTAACATTTGGATTATGTGATAAACTAGAGACATAAATCTGAAAAAAAAAAAAATCACAGGAATAAATGTATACAAGCCAAACAGAAGATGAAAATGAATACAGTTATTTTTATTCCAGAAAGAATTTCTAGTACTTTGATGGCAATGAAGACCTCTTCATATTCTGATGAAAATGATTATATATGATGGATTTTTATGTTTTTCTTTAAGTTCTTTCCTCATTTGTGTTGTGGCTAGACAAGTAACTCACGTAAAGCAGTATCACAAATAATTGTCTCCAATATAGGCAATACTTGAAAATCTCTCCTTAAATTTATTTCTGATAGCTATGTAGAGAATACTATCTATTTAGATATGCCTAATAATGCTTGGAAAGGCAAGTAATTGCTCACCTTGCAGTAACCAGCTCTGTGGGATGCAGAACTTAAAAAGATTCCATTTTCTTGTGCATCTGTATCCCAGGTATGAGAAATGTAATTCTTTCCTAATACACTAGTAAAAGGCATGACAATTTTATGAGCCTCCCATTTTGCTCAGTAATAAAGACACCTCATTGTCAGGAATCCAAATTTGTCAAGACAGAACACATGCTTGAGAAGCTTGGCTACAATAATATGAACAGCATTCTTTCTTTTTTTTAATATGGTAGAAACTTCGTGAGTTGCACAGAAGTGCCTTATCTGTGCAGACAAATAAGAAGCCCAGTGCAATATCAACAGAAAGAGCTATCTATCAAATTTTTTGTATCTAAGTAAAGTATTATAAAATAGCACAATGTGGTATCAAACTACAGATTGAACTCAACAGCAGACATTACGTGAGTTCAGTCCATAGAAACTGGCACACATCCTAGGTATTCTTCATTATTAAAATAAGTTATGTCCATTGGCCATTTGAAACCCAGTCAGACTCTTTGAAGGTACCCACTTTACTGAAAGTGTTGAAAACATTTCAGTGGAAATGTAATTGTTGGCCTATCCCAGACCTCTCCAGGAATAAGAAAATCAGTATATTATATATATATCAATATATCCAGAATGCAAATTTGTGCATTGGCTTGAGAAGGAGGTCTGGGAAAAGAAATGTAGAAGGGGATACAATAATTTGAGGGTAAATAAGTTCAGTGGAGAACCTGAGTTGAATGCTTTCAAAGAAACCTGTCTAGAAGAAGCCAGTAGGAGCTCGGGAATTATTCTACTTTCTAGTAAATAAGTCATAAACAAAGAAATCTTCAAGAAAAAATGAAAAACGGAACAGGTACTGAGAATCTACTAAACCAGGAACTTAGCATGTAGCATGAGAAGCACAAATAGAAATTTTATCCCTTAAGTAACCTTGATAAATAGACCTTGACCTTTCACAGAGTGAAAGGTAGTGCTCTACCTCTTGGTGTAGAGCATCTACACCAGTGCTGGTAAAAATTGTTTTTATTCTGCAGTGTAAGGATGGGACAGTTAGAAAGCAGACGACCAGTCCAAAGGATTAAAAGAGAAGACAGAAATACTGATTTCATGTTGTAAAATCACATCACGAAAATTATTTCCAAAGCAAAAAAAATTTTTAAAGCTGCAGCATTTGGATTATTTAAGATAACAAGTAGCTGGGACTTTTATATTTGCCAAGTTCCTGTACTGTGAGACTGACTAATATTTTCAACTGTGCTTCTTTCTTCTTAAGGAACAAAGGTTATTTGTACTCTCTACAAGGTATCTACTATATGGCAGTGGTATTTTATACACCCATGAAGCAGGGACCATTCTCTGGTTCTGAGGTGGACATTTCAGCTTCAGCTGCTGCACATCTAAACTTCATATTGAAGGTTATAGAATTCTACAGTACACAAGATACCACCACTGAAACACCTAACCGAGTTGAATATATGAGGTGGTACACTGACGACTGCGTCCGTCACTAACAGGTAAGACTGAGCTCATTTTACATCAGAGATCAAAGAGGATACAGTAGAAACTGCTTTTTATATCCTATGCAGAGTTATGTTGGCACTACTCAGTTTTCTCCCAGTAATCTACTTAATGGTATGTGTAATCTCTTAATCTGAGTGGTTTTGAACCCTTGGTTGCCAGTTGCAAGGTTGTTGCCCCAGCCACCACGCTGGAATGATGACATGGTGGGACAGTCGGACCTTTAAGGAGAAAGAAGTGCAGAATTGATGGAAAGTCATAAAACAAAAGAAACTGACTTTCCAGTTGAAAGATAAGAAAGCTCGCAAGGAAGGCAGAGCCCCAAAGGTACTGAAGAGAACTTCATGGTGAACTTCATGGAGATGCTTACTGTGCAGTCCTGATTTAAGTTCTTATTCAATCGTACCCTCTTAGTCACTGTTTCATTGGTCAGCTCTAGGCTGTTCTTCACCCAGGATATGAGAACACTTGCCACTGCTGGAGGAAAATATGTATGGGGGTAGATGCCTCAAAAAAACCAGAGAAAAAGAAGTACCTCATTTATATCTTGCAAGGCAGAGTTTGTTAGGAGACATCTTTTCTCTACAGAGAGTCTGAGCCCACAGATAAGCCAAAGCACACTGCTGTAATCACTAGGCTTAATAACAGAGAATAACACAAAGTCTGGCCAGTCAACCAGACCATTTCTATGAAAACACAGGGAAAAAAAGAAAACTAGATAGAAGTATCTCTCCCTCCACACAGTGTTTGTGCTGAGAATGCAAATGGATGCTGAAACAAAATTATATTGTGGGAGGGCACCTATCTGAGAGCAGAAGGCAGAACAAACAGAAACATTTATCAGAGTGTCTTGGATCCCCAGCAAGTCAAAATAGGATTTTATCAGTTTTTCTAAAGAAACATTTAGCCAGAAATTGATAAGGTAATGTCTCCCTTTTTGTTTTCAAATAAGAGAATGAAAGTCCAATCAATAGCACAAACCATTCACAAAATGAACTATGTCTGAAAAGAAAGCCTTAGGCTGAGCCTAATAAGACTTCAAGAGGTTAAGAATAACTCCAAAGGAACCTACCCAGAATATGAGCAAGCACATCTCTGTAGTAAGTGGGGAACAGAGAGTATCTAAACTTTTAAAGCATCTTTAAAAAAAACAAACCAAACCAAACCAAACCAATAATTGGGAAAAAAGGAGGTATGAGGAAGATATCCTACTTATGATTTTGCTTGCCTCTGATTCAAATATAAGGGTACAGGTTAGCCAGCCCAGCCCACTTATCGGGATAACAGCTCTCACAGATAGTGTTGGGTGCAAAGAAAACTGTCATGAATAGGGAAAATATGAAGAATCTTTAAAGATTAAAAAAGAAATGAAAGCACAAGTATGATACTGTAGTAAGATCTGTTGGTCTCTTCTGTTAAACGGTGGAGAAAAACTCCATGAAAGAAGAAATTATCTATGTAAACTTTATCTATACCCAACATTGAAGATAAAAGCTAAAGTCAAGACTCTCCTGCTTCCCTCACATCTAAATCTAACCCAAACACCTTGAAAGCTATCTATAAAGAAATTAAATATAGCATTGATGTGTCTACCTCAAGCTGGAAACTGCAAGTAATTGAACTGTGCAGAGGTTAAAAAAAACTCACAATGGGTATCCAAGGAAATGAGTCAAAGCTGTGAGTCTTGATGAGACTTTTTTTTAAACATGCAAACCTTTGGGATGGAATGTGTACATGGCACAGTGAGACTGACAGCTCTGATCAAATATAACATAAACACTGTTCAAATATTGTAATTTAGTTATTACTCACCGGGTCTGTATAACCTGTAGAGAAAATAGCCTGATGATATACTACATCATATTACTATAAACAGGAAGAGATTCAAGTTATTTCAATGTAAGAAAAAGAATGAAAAGAAATGGAAGTTGATGAAGCTCTATGTTGTATTAATGCATTCTTAAATGCTAACTTCTATTTACTTGGTGAAAATAAAAAAGTTGTAGAATGGACAAACTTACAGCCCAGAAATGCCAAAGTTGAGTTTTCCTACGCAATTTTAGCTGCTCCCTTGTGCCTGAATGTTATGACAGCGTAATTGCTTGATCACCGACTAATTTTCCAGTGACACATTAGAATATCTTGTGATAACTTTTACAGCTCTTTTGAGGGACATTTTTTGGAAGGAATGTTTTACTGGGGACTTTCCCTAATTCGCCAGGTATCTTGGTAAACAAAGGTTATTCATGGACTTTCCCATACAAAAAACTTGTGCATTTATAAAAAGATTTCTAAAAAAATGTATTATATACTTTTATCACTAAAGTTATATATAAACGTGAAAGTGAAGACAAATTTGTCACACTACAAAAGTCTGCAAATAGCTTCAGTGAAGCTCAGTATTCATTAACAACCTGCCACCCCCTTTCTCGCTCTAACTGTCTTCTTTATTGCTGTCCTAGGAAGATGGACTAAAGATTGATAATACCAACCAAATCCATTCCATAACTTCAGGTGGGGATGTATCTGCTGAAGAAGTTTTCAGAATTTCTTCCCATAAAACACCTGTTTTACGGACAAATGTAAAACACCCTAAAGTTTTGGGTTTTTTTCCCTTAACCTATATGTAGGAGTAATTTCTAAAGAGTGAGTTATCATTCA
This sequence comes from Mohoua ochrocephala, assembly GCA_013398855.1. NCBI lineage: Eukaryota > Metazoa > Chordata > Aves > Passeriformes > Acanthizidae > Mohoua > Mohoua ochrocephala. The sequence goes on along the minus strand of VZTA01023112.1, from coordinate 8,741 downwards.
TACAGTGAAGATATCATGGCCAGCAGCCAAAAAACAATATTAGAAGTTGCCTGCTCGGCAGGTAATCTAGTATGTGTGGGAGGGGAAACACGGTTGTGCTGAGCTTCTTATTTAACCAACTCCTAGGGAGTGCCACTGACCAGGAACGCCACAAATTATGTGGAAACAGGAACTCTGCAGTCAGTGAAGCACTTTATCTTAGAGAAAAAAAAAACAAAGGAGCTTGCTGTCCTCTTCTGAGACAGTACAGGTCTGCAAGAGTCAGCACAATGATGATGTTGGCATTCCACAACACGTGGTCCCCAGCAGGAGCCAGACTGATTGCTCCTGGTGCAGAAGTCTTGACAGAGATGAAGCTCCTGGAAGGGGTCTTAATCATCCAGACTGCAGAGAGTGGCTGCTACTTCTCTCCAAGACTCCACTGGAAGTGATGGTGTCCTCAGCTGTATGAGGCGCGCTCTGCTCAAATCACTGAGCTACCGGGTGAAACTGCCAAGACTGCGTAATGTCGGAGAGAGGGAACGGGAGGAAGTCTACAAGTTCATCACGAAGATTTGTCAGAGGTCATCCAGAAGCTACATTTGAGTGGGTGGTGGTTGGAAACATGTGACTTCCACCAACAGAAAGAAAGCTCTTTCTATTACTGTGCATATGGAACTGAAGGACACTTGCCACTGGTGAACAAGAACATCAGGCCATGCCAACAGGATTATAGAGAAGCTTTAATAAGCATCTATTACATACTGCCTCAACAAGAATAGGGCTTGAGAAAGAAGCCTCATGATTGCAGGGACAGGTTTTTGGCGGCGGGGAGGGGAGGGTAGGATTTAATCACTCCAAGTTCTGCTGCAAGGGTAGCACAGTGGTGTGCTACAATCCAGGAGTTTTCTGGAATCCAAGAGGACAGTCTTTCAACACAGGGGATATATGAGATTAGCTGCAAAGGTAATCTTCTAAGTCTTCTACTAACAAGTAAGGAAAAACTGATCAGTGACATAAATATCTATGATAACTTGGGCTGCAGTGACCATGTGGCGATGGGAATTCAAGATCCTAGAGAATCAATGAAGGCCTGAATCAGCATAGAGACCGTTGATCTCAGAGCAGATTTTGACCTGTTCAGGGATTTGCCCGTCAGGATTCCATCAGAGGCTGCCCTGAAGAACAAAAAGAGTCCAGGAGAGCTGACTGATCTTCAAAGACAACTTCCTTAAAATGCAAGAAAGGCTCCATTATGGTGTTCTAGAACTTGAGCAGACACAGTAGAAGGTCAGTCTGAGTTAAAAGGGAACTCCTGACTGATCTCAAATACAAAATAGCTAATGTACAGAAGGTGGAAGTAAAGACAAGGTATCTGGAGTGAGGACAAGCTATACAAGAGGATTACAGAGACACTGCTGCAGGGAAGAAACTGAGAAAGCAAAAACTCGGTTGGGATTCAAATTGACAAAGGACCTGAAGGGGGACAAGAGCTTTTAAAGGTAAAACAAAACCAAGACTAAGTAATATGCAGACTCATTGCCAAATAACTTGAGGGTAAAGTGACAAAACATATAGAAAATGCTTAAGTACTCAGTACTTTTTTGTCTCCGACTTTATTGGCAATGTGCGCTCCCAGTCCCTGGTCCCTCCCAGATCACTGGGCCCAGTTGGAGAGTTTGTGGCAGTCGAGTGCTACTCATTCTAGAGGAAGAGTGAGCTGATGATAATTTAAACAAGCTGGGCATACACATGCATTCAGTATTGCTGAGGGAGCGGGCCACTCTCACCACAAGGCCGCTCTGTATCATCTTTGGTCTTGATGATCAGGGAAAATTCCTGATGACTGGAAAAATGTAAATATCACAATAATCTTCAGGAAGGTTGAGAAAGAAGACTGTAGGAACAACAGGCTAGTCAGCCTCACATCAGTCCCCAGGAAAACTGCAGAACGAGTCCTCCTGGAAATAATTTCTGGCACGTGAAGGAGATCCCTAAGCTGACCCTGATCCCAGGGACCCAGACCTCCAGGAGGGAGGATTTTCTCAGGGCCTTCACACTGATACTACTGCAGTCTTTATTTCTGGCACGTGATGTTTAGGAACAGTCAGTGTGGTTTTTCAAAACAAGACATGTCTGACTAGTCTGACTGCCTTCTCGGGGTAAGGGGAGAACACTGAATGCTGTTTAACTTAGTTTTAGAAAAGCTTTTGACATAATCTCCCACAATAACTTCATAGAGAGGAAACAGAGGTACTGGATGGGTGGACTACAAAGTGCATGCAGACCTGGCTGTGCTCAGCACCTCAGAGTCCACCTGGCAGTTGCGGCAATCCTCAAGGATGGGAAGATACTTGGGCTGATTGCAAGGAAGCAGCGAAAGTCCACTGTTCCACACGTAAGGGGGAGCCTGGAGCAGAGTACTACAACACGGGCAGCAGGGCAGGAGCCTGGACAGTAAGAACCCAGTCCACCAGCATAAATGGTCCATTTACGTACCGTAAATGAGGTACGTTGGGTCTGGCTGTGGTATCCAGCATCAGACATTGTGCAGTCATCACAAGGCAAGTCTATAGTGAAGAGGAACAGGTCAAGCCAGGAAAATAGTGCACAGATCAGGGTCCAAGTTTGGACCATCGGGGCCCGTGATCAGGCACGGGTATGGCTGCAATGCAGTGGGAGCTGTAGCTCAGGTAGGAGCCAAAGAGTTGAGCTGCAGCTCTGAGCAGCTCTCAAGAGAAGGGAGTCAGCCTTTTCTGAGGCCTTGTTTCAGAGCTGTCTGGGACCACTCTATCCAAAGACACCAAAGGAAGGGGAACGGCCCTCCACTGCTCTATCCCTAAGTTGACCCTGATCCCAGGGACCCAGACCTCCAGGAGGGAGGATTTTCTCAGGGCCTTCATGCTCATACTACTGCTGTCTTTATTAAAGACTAGAATAACAGGATGGAGTTCACTTTCAGTTTTGTGAATGATGTCACCAAGAGGAACAGTTGATAAGGTGGAGGCCTGGGCGTCCATTTGGAGTGACCTCAAGAAGCAGGGACACTCACTGACAGGTAGAGCAGGAAGGAACAGGAGCTGGCTGCCCAGTAAGGGAAAACTAACTGGCAGCAAGGCAGGCAGGGGCAGACCTCACTAACAAGGATCCAGAAGGCTGAGTCATTAAGTCTGGATCAGGATCAGGTCTGAGTGAACAGGTGTAGCTCAAAAGTCCGCACTCACAAGGCAGGTCCAATGCCATGTTAGATAGGCCCAAAGTCAAACCAGAGATTCTGGGCCAGGGTCAGGATTAAGAAGGTACAAGATCAGGCACAGATGTAGATGCTACATGACAGCATTGTAGCACAGGCAGGGTACAGCAATATACTCTCTGCTAAAAAGCAGTTCCCAAGGGCATGGAGGGGCATGCCCTCATTTCTGTCTTGCTTTGCAACAGCTCTTACAATGAGGGAGCTGACCTCAGACTGAGCCAGCTACACTCCTTAGCTCAGCCAACTAAATTACTAGAAGGGGGGAATGTGCTCAGGAACCTGGCAGCATCTCATGAAATTCGGCAAAGGCAAATGCAAAATCCTGCATCTGGGATATTATATTGTAATGGCACAGGCTGACAATCTAGATTGCAGATCTGTAGAAAGGAACCTAGGTTTAGGATGATGAGTGTGAATAAGCACTGCAGTTCTGCAGCAATGCAAGCTTAAGCACACACAGGGTGGCATTAGTAAGAACATAACCAGTAGGTTAGTGGACGTGCTTATTCTCCTCTCCCTGGCACTTGCAAGATTACATTTGGAGAGCTGTGTCAAGTTTGGGTGTCTGCAGTATAACAAACACATTGACAAACTGGCAGAGTCCATCAGAGGCCATCAAGATAGTTAGGAAATGAGAGCACATGACATACAAATAGAGGTTGAGAGTGCTGAGCTTGTTCATTTGTAATAAAAGAAGGCTGGGTGACAGCTAATTGCTGTCTTAAACTATGCAGTAGGTGGAAAAAAAGTAGATGGAGCCAGGCTGCTTGGATATACACAGCGAAAATAGGAGAGGCAATGAGCAAAAATTGCAAGAGAGCAAATTCCTGATAAGTACAAGGAGAAAAAAGTCACCATGAGTATGGCCTATCACTGGCAGAAGATTCCCAGAGAAACTTCAACTCTGAAGATATACAAAACTTGACTGGATAAAAGTTCTTCAGCAACCTAAGTTACTCACAGTATTGAGGATTGGAGAGGTCAGAGAAGGGAGATTTAGATCAGGTCAATTTCCAAGGACCCCGGCAGCCTAAATCTATGTCATGCACCTCATTTTCAACTCAGATTCTAGGAATGTCTTAGAATGTATTTTGGAAACAAGACTTGGAATCATGGTCTGTATGTAATTTTTTATTATAAAGGTATACCAAGCCTGTAAATACTGTTCACTATAATGAAGAATAGATATCGATGTCTCACTGTCCACACGGAAAATGGTGCCATGTGTGCTTTTGCAGGGGTGACCAAGGTTTGATACTATATAATAATGTCATTAATGATCCGGATGATGGAATGCAGTGTGTGCTTATTAAATCTGCAAACAATACCAGGCTGGAAGCAACTGTGTACATCGGAGGACAAGATTAGAATTCAAAATGATCCTGACAACCTGTAGGAATGCTCTGAGAAAAACAGGATGTTATTGAACAGACACAAGTGTGGGGCATTACTTTTAGTAGGCATACTAAATTGCACAAATACAGGATGTGGCGCATCCAGCTTGTTTGTACTTTTGCAGAACATGATTCAGGGGCAACAGAGGATCACAAGCTGAGTAAGAGTCAACAATGTCATGTTGCAGCAATAAAAGCAAACAACGCTGGCATTTTTTTCTCTAAAAGTTGTAATCTGCAAGACATGAGAAATAATCTTTCCCCTCTACACAGTACTGCAAGGTCTCAGCTGTAGTAGCCAGTCCAGCTTTAAGCACTGCCTCAGGAAAGATGCTGAACAATTAACGCAAGATCGTGACTTTAAGCCCTACTGGGATTCTGATGACAGGGTAATCATTCTGACTTACTTTCTTGGTGAAACTGTAAACATCCAGAAATGCATCCTTTTCCCAGGTATCACATCCCTTCTTTTACAGTCATAGATGGAAATCATTAAGCCATTATCAATAAAATATCCAGAAAGGTAATCCTAAAGCAATGAAAAATAAATAATGCTTGGAAATCAAGGAAGAAGTGTTTCATAGCTTTCTTTTCTAGGTGATGGATGGCTTCTTTTTGGTGGTGATGGGTTTTGGGGCTTTTTTTGGCAGTAATTTCAGAAAACAAAAGAACTATCTTGAATAACACCTTCTTCTCATTTTAGTGAAAGCAAACGAAAAACTAGATAAATTCCTTTGGAAAAATCCTGCATGCATTTTCCTTCAGAAAACTTCTCAGAAATCAGTTGCTTTGCAGGACTATAACAAACATGTTTACTGGGTGCTTTGTTGGGTTTTTTTAGTAAACTATTGCCAGAGTTACAGATATAATAGCTAAATACATAAAACAGGAAGATAATCATAGAATCATTAAATCATAGAATAGCCCAGGTTGAATGGGATGTCCACAGAGGATCTGGTCCTGCCTTTTGTGGGAAAGAGAGCCTAGATGAGATTATCTAGCACCCTGTCTGATTGCATCTTGAAAACCTCTAGTGATGGGGATTCTACCACATCCCTGGGGAGGTTGTTCCAACTAATGAGTGTTTCTCAATGAAAAAAAAATTATTTCTTATGTCAGCTTTTCCAGTACAACTTGTACGTACCCACTGCCACTTGTCTTCTCCATGTGACTCCTTGTGAAGGAGTCTCTGTCTACTTCGTAGATGCTCTTTAAGTACTGGAATACTTTGATGAGGTCCTCCCTGAGCACTCTCTCCTCCACAGAGAAAATATGTAACTCCTTCAGCCTTTTCTTGTAGGGTGTGTTCTCCAGTGTGTGATCAATCACCTTTGCACCCCTGGTTTGGACCTTCTTCAGTCTGTCCATATTTTTCTCGAATTGTGGTGCCTAGAATGGGACTCTGGCTGCATCCTGACAAGTGCTGAGTAGAGCGTGAAATAAAGTCAAATAATACTCATAATTACTGTAGGTTCCTGTTGATAATATCAATGATATATCAATAACTGTTGAGTGTTCCCTGAAAATAAAATTAGGCCATCAATTGCATATTCTTTGTTGAGATAAACTAGCCCATCAATTTTAAACCTTCCATTGATCTCTCCTCCTTGGTGTATTATAAATGTTAAGTCCTTGAAGGCATAATTTAATGGTATGTGTTTGGAAAAATGTTTCTAATAACATACAAGAGCTTGTGATCCTTTTTGTCTCCCATTGTTGTCCATGCTGCAGCATATAGACAAAGTGTGTGACCAACATCCTTTCTGTCTAAGCGTTTATTTGGTTTCAAGTAGCTAAAGTGAAAGCATGCAGAGGACATAAAAGAAACACAATTTTTTGATGAATTAGGTCTTTTTCTTCAACAAATACATGTTTCATAACAACAATTAGTTCATTGTGTTATGGCAGTGTTTCCACCAACAGTTAATTTCCATCATCAGTTATTGTCTAAAAACACACTAAAAGAAGCATGTCAGAAGTAACAATAATTTATATGTTTTTAACTCTAATTAGAGTTTGGAATTTTATTTTTTAAAAAAATATTTTATGCAAAAAAAGCTCATTGAAATCTAATTGTAAAAAGTGTCTTGGACTAACAATGGCAGCATGGACTGACTTCTCTGGGATTTGGCCACAGTGATAATCATTGAAGGATAATTCTTAAAGTTAGCTGGCAGCGTGACCCGCCGCATGAAAAGATGAGTGCTTGACAAAGAGTCGAGAATATAAGAGGAGGAGAGAAGACCAGCAGGACTTTTCCTAAGATCCTAACTGCTGTCTAGAAAATAAATCTTTATGGGCCCTCATGTTACCATATTCCCATTATGCAAGAGCCAACAACATAGATTGAGGCATCTACAGATCAAGGAGTCGAGATATCAATACCAATGAAACAAAAAATCAGTTGTGGAAAACCAACAAAGAGGTCAATATTGATAATTGACCTTCATAATAATTTATTTAATAATAACATCAATACTAAAAAATATTGTACTAATTTCACTACTAAAAAGGCTGTCATGGTTACTCTTGCAAAATATAAGAAAGATGAGAACAAAATGTCCAAATGGAATAAGCAGCTCAAACTCATGGTTTTAAAGCATGATTTGTGAAACAATCACAGAATAAACTCTTTCAACGCCAAGAATCTAAGCTATGCATTACTGCAACAAATTGTGCTGTATATTTTCTGTAAGAAAACATACCAATCCTGCTATTTACATCTACACACCTTTTACTATGATTATACCTTAATAAAAGCAATTAAGAAAAAAAAAAGAAAACTTGAATACATATCTTCATTTAAAAGTAAAAGTTCTGGTTTATGTAGATCTCGTTACTGTTCAACTACTACTCAGACTACTACCTCTTTTTATGCTAAAAGCTTATGTTTAATGAATTCTTCTCAGTAGAATTTATAACCATGAAAACAAACATAATGTCTATTTTATTTTTAGTACTCTGAGTGCAAAAATCAGAGAGGTTAATATAGATTAATATAAATTTCTTATAGATAATAACTATTTTTTTAAATTTCAACCGAATTATTTGGATAACCTATTGCAATAAAACCAAAATAACTTCTTGAAGTCATACTGTCTTCCTCTGCTTTGCTGTGATTGAAATGTAGAGAATCTCACACGGAAGGTCTGCTGCAGTGTTCTTGAAATTGCACAGGGTATAACAACTTGCCTCAAGAATTCCCTGAAAGGTATTTTTTTAAATATTGCTCTCTTTCAAGACTAAAGTAAGAAATTATAGAAAAAACATGTAGAAGTTATTTACAGTTAGAGCAGAAAAATATTTAACCAGTTTATTTTACTTCTGCTTTAATGCACCCTGTCATGTGGAAGTTGAAAAGAGTGAATGAAACATCTCTGAGCTGTGTGATACAATTGACATGCTGGAGGGAAGGGAAGCCATCCAGAGGGACCTTGACAGGCTTGAGAGGTGGGCCTGTGCCTACCATGTGAAGTTCAACAAGGCCAACTGCAAGCTCCTGCACCTGACTCAGGGCAATCCCAAGCACAGATACAGGCTGAGGAGAGAATAGGTTGGGAACAGCCCCAAGGAGAAGGGCTTGGGGGTTCTGGTGGATGAGAGGTTGCACATGAGCCAGCAATGTGCACTCACAGCCCAGAAAGCCAAACATATCCTGGGCTGTGTCCAAAGCAGCGTGGCCAGCAGGTCAAGGGAGAGGACTCTCTGCCTCCACTCTGCTCGGGTGAGATCATGTCTGCAGTACTGTGTCCACCTCTGGTGCCCCAAACACAAGAAGGACACGGACCCGTTGGAGCAAGACCAGAGGAGGGCCATGATGATGATCAAATGACTGGAGCACCTCTCCCATGACAACAGGCGGAGAGAGTTGGGGTCATTCAGCCCAGAGAANGAGAAGAGAAAGCTCCAGGGAGACCTTACAGTACCTTCCAGAACCTTAAGGGGGCCTACAGGAAGGCCAGAGAGGGACAATTCAAAAGGGCATCTAATTATAGGACAAGGGGGAGTGGCTTTAACCTGAAAGAGGGTAGGTTTAGATTAGATGTTAGGAAGGAAATCCACTGTGGGGCTGGTGAGACACTGAAACGGGTAGCCCAGAGAAATTGTAGATGCCC
>VZTA01023109.1:0-54760 GCA_013398855.1 Mohoua ochrocephala | reverse complement strand
CAGCGATGCTGCTCCAGCTCCGGTGCGGCCGCGGGCCTGGGGCGGCCGCCGTGCGGGGCCTGCCCGGCCGCACTCGGTGCGCTCGCACGGGGTCTGGTTTAAGTGCCGCTAGGTTTTGGGGGTCTCTCCCCCTCTTCAGAGCAGCGGTGCCCGGTGGGACCCGGTTACCGGGGGCTCCTCGGGACCGCGGCTTTGCCGGTGTCGTTTCGGCCACAGATGGGCAGATTGGTGCCCGCCTGTGCCCGGAGAGAAGCCTGAGCTCGTTCCGTGGCTGTTCCACCTTGTCTTTTTCTCCCTGTTTTATGACAAAACCCATTTAATTTCATTTTTTATCAAAATATTTTTTAAAAGTTTTCCTTACAAAAGTTTTCCTTTACTCGAGGCTTTTTCTTCCTCTCGCCCTGTGGTCATTGATTGCTCGTTGTGTGCAGGTATCAGGTGTTGGTTTATTGTCCCAGGAGCAGATTTAGGGTGTTCCGTGTGGATCAGGGAATGGGGGTACGGATTGCAGTAACATTTTGACATTTTGGCTGGGATAGGGTCGGGCTTTGCTTCATTTCTCAGCCCAGGTGCGGCCGTGGGGTTTCCCTGGGTGAGGAGGACACCCCGAGAGTTATCCACCATGTAAGTGTGGCCAGGCCTGCTCCTGAGCTGAGAGCACGGGATTCCTCATGGAACTCGGTGCCTCATCCTGTGGGGCACAGAGGTGAAGGGAGTGTCTTGCTGTTCGCTCCACGTGTGTGCTTTGGGAGTGTGTTGTTTGGAGATGCTCAGGGAAAAAGGGAGAGTTGCTGTTGGGTTTGAGAAGTTTCTCGGTAGTTCTCCCAATGGTATTGAAGTGTCTGGGGCATGGCTGTGAGAGGAGTCTGCCTTTGAGAGCTCCACTGGATTCCTCCTTGATAAGCTCCAGGATGTTTCTTTCTGTGGATTGCTCTGTCTCAAACATCCTTCCACACCCTGCTGCATCCGACAGCACGGCCTTGCTGGTCTGAGATCTGCTCCACTTCTGTATTTCTTTGCCTTTTTTAAATGTGATTTCTCAACATCAAATTAGAATTTTCATTTCTTACATTCCTTTGGTTCTTTGGCCTTCTCCACCCCGGTTGGGGGTTAGCAATGGCATCCCTTACGTGTCTGGGATGCGGGTTAAGGTACAGAGAGGTAAACCTGAATGAACGTTGCCATTATTTAACCCCAGTTTGGGGTTTTGTTAGTTGGTTTTTCTCTTGCCCTGAGAATGTGAACTCACAGGATTCCCTCCACTCTGGAGGGAAGTGTCCATCCGCTTTGCTTTGCTCACTTGGGTTTTGTACAGCTTTCCCTTGGATGAGCTTTCAACGTGGCGAGGGGGTGATTGCTTGTGACAGCGGGGGCTGGATTCCGTCGAGGTAAAGAAATGCTGCTTAGCTGCAGGGTATCTAAATTTTAATTTCATTTCTTGCCGCTGAAATTGTTCTTAGCTGTGGGGGAAAAACATTCTGCAGCTTTCAACCAACTGCTGCAATAGTTTCTGAAGGATTTCTCCTAGCTCTGCGTTCTCCTGGGCTTTCACCTGAATGCAGGTGGTTCTTGTGTCATTGGCTGAGGTGATGCTTCAGAGTGAGCACTGGAATTCAACGGTGCTGAATTCAGACCTCCAGAACTGGGTACAATGGTGAGTACAGGCGAAGGAAGTGGAGGAGCAGAAGGCAGGCAAATAGCTCTGATTCTGAGAAAATGAGATTTCCTTCTGTGAGGGCATTTCTGGCCAAGAGGTGGGGGGAAATAGTTGGAAACAGCAGATTTTGCTGCCTCCCGTCCTTCGGGTCAGGCTCTGCTGTAGGGGAGGGTGGCTTGGCAGCTCGCCCTGCAGCTCCTGGCCCACTCCAGCCCTGGATTTGGGAGCCTTCCTGCTCTGGGCTGGGGTGTGGGCTGGCTCAAGGTCTCCTTGGTTGTCCTCGCCGCAGGGGTGGCACCGGCTGTCTGTCGGGGAGGTGGCGTGGTGCCTCAGCTCTCTGATTTTAATCTCTTGCTGCAAATGAGTTGGTCTTCTCAGCCTCCCTCAGCACAACCCAAAATAATTGCTTTTCTCTTACACTGTTTTGAATTTTCTCCTCTAAATGTGTAATCTGTGCCCTTGCTTCGGCAAGAAGATGTTCTCCCTCCGAGGCAAACTTGGCGTGGAAGACTGCAGGCACCGTGCCACCAATTCAGCATCAAGTGTCTGCCAGAACGGGAAAAGAAACCTCTTGCAACAAAAAATACAATTAAACAGCACCTGGCCGTTTATACAAAGCTCAGGAATCCATAAACTTTACGTGTTGCTGCAAAACAGTTGCAGATGGTCTAAAGTGATGATTAAATATTGCTGCTGTTTGCCCAGATCCTCCATGTTAGGTCTCTGATTACAGAGGGTAATTAGGAGGACAAAGCCAACTCCGGGGCTATTCAGAGTCTTCTTTCAGTTGTCTTGGGAGGGAATAAGGGAGATTATTTGAATTCTCATTAAAAGCAGATTTCATCACCGTGTGTGATCATTACAAACTGCTAATTTTTTAATGGAATGTTAGTAAAATCAAATAGCAGAAGAAGCAGTAAGTGATGGGGTGAGATCTGAGTTCACCGTGCTGGGCGAGCTCCCCGTTGTCTGTTGGGGTTGAGTGCGGCGTGTACGGGGACGGATCTCCGTGGATCCATGAAGGCACATCATCATTTCTGCTGCTGGGATGGATAATTGACTGTCAATTTGCAATGTAATGGATGCATCTGATGGTAGGGGCAGCTCAGCTGAGCTGGTTGTTGACTGCTTACATCATTATTACCCCAGCAGCTCCCCTCCTGCCGGCAGTTGAAACAAGGAGCTGACGTCGGCTCAGCTGTCTGTCTCATCCCTTGGGATGCTCTGCTCCTGGGAGTTTGGCCTCATGCTGCCAGAGCTGTCTTGGTGCTCTCACAGGGTGCTGAGTGAATCTCTAGTTTACCTCCCGATGTGTTGTCTTTGGCCACCAAACCAGAGTGTGTCAAGAAAGATCCCTGTCCTGCACCTCCCTGATGAGCTCCTCGGGTGGTTCAGAGCCTCACAAGGGAGGAAGGCACAGGGGTTCGTTCCCTCTGAAATTAATAATCTGTGTCCATGTGGGTACAGTGTGCACCTGTCATTGCATTTGCCTCAGTTTGTGTGGTTTTGGAGCTCTCGGGTCTCTGAGATTTCTGATTTTTCTGGGCTCCCAGTTCTTCCAGTTCTTAGCACTCAGATCCTGCACCATTTAGAAGTGCTGTGTGTCACGCCTCAGGAAGAAAAAGCATGGAAAAGTGAGATTGATAGTAGCCTGGTTTATCACAAACGCTGGAAACAAAATTAGGAAGTTATTGAAGATTCCTCTGGAGGTTTGGGCTTGTTTTTAGGATCCCGAACTGACAGCTGCTGCGCTGCTTTCTGAGTGGCTCTTTGGAGTGGGCTGGGATGTGGGCACAGAAGAAGCTGCATCATTTATGAAGATTTATTTCAGATTTCATTAACAAATAATTCCTGAGCTTCACAGTAACGAGGTTACTTACAAAACAGATACCTTAGTAATATGAAACTCCTGAGTATTTCCTGAGTAATATGAAACTACCGAGACCTCTCTAAACCTTCCTGATGTTCGGCGAAGGCTGAAGCAATCAGGATTCTGAAAAATGTGTGTTCCGATTTTGTGGGGTACTTAACCCTGATATTAATGTGCAATCGCTGCTTGGAGGGAGCCCAGGGGCGCTGGCAGATTATTGTGCTTTGATTTAGGATGTTGTTTCCCCGTCCCTCGTGGCACACGGGTGCTGCTCCTGCCGCCCCCACCGAGGGCAGGCTCAGCCTTACCTGGCTGTGCACAGACCAGGAGCTGTGTCAGGTGTGTCTGGAGAAAGTCTGTACCCAAAGGCTTGGCCCCAGGCGGTGTCAGCTCAGGGTATGTCAGCTAACAGACACAACCAGTACAGGAGGACTACAAGAGAAAGGGAGAGATAATTCTCCCTTTCCCGATTACCAGCTTCTGTTTACTTTATCATATTTTATAAACAGTAGCTTTTTTTAAACCCTTTTGTATTCATTGGTTTTTGTGTGGTGCTATCAGTGTTAGATTTAAATGAAAATGCCTACTGAATAAATTACTGTGAATGCCCTGCATTCAACAGGAACAGAATTAAGCTTAGCTAAGGAAACAATTGAAAAATGCTTTTCTTGTGCATTTTCTAATGAATTCCAACTTCTTGCCAGATTCACCTTAGCACGACTAAGTAAAAAACCCCAGATTTTGTTTATCAAATGATTAACTTTCTCTTTCCTACCAGAAAGGCAGAACTTGTGCCGATGTATGTGAAGCTGTGGAACTGGGTAAATAAATGTGTTTGGCCACAATCCGTGTGTTTGCTGAGTGAAATGTGCCAGGCTCAGTGCAGCAACCTACGGGCTTAATTCTTGCTGGTTGGTAACGGTCTTGTTGGTTGGAAAACACAAATGCAAACCCAAGATGAAAATCAATGAACAGAAACTAATGCCTGCCTTAAATCAGTTGTTCATGTCTGTGCATCTCTTGTGGAACGAGCAGGACCCAGGTGTTCCACTCGGGCCTTGGTTTTTCGTGGCTTTAATAGTGCTGGTTGGGAAGGGCAATGTTCTTAGCGAGGTTTTGCATAACATCAATAAGGAGAGGCAAAGCCTTAATGCCTGCTTAATAGCGTTTGCCCGGAATTCAATTACTGCCTATTGCCAGGCTGCAGGCAGCGTTAATGATCGCACGCGGGGCACTTCCATGATTTATCATAATGATTCTGGTGTGCGTTAGAGACGCCTCCCCCAGCAATGCATAAATACAAAAAAGGGGGAAATAATTGAGATGGAAGCGAGGGTGTAAATTCTGATCTTGAGGATTGCGTGCTCGGAGGAAATGGGGTGGGTTTCGTGGCGCAGTTTTAATTTAGGTTTTGTTCTGGGGTGTAGTCCCTTCCCACGGCACATTACTTTGCATCTGACAGACCCCCGCTCCCTCGGCCTCTCGTTACACCTCAGGCTCATCAGGGGCTTTGGTCCTTTTTAATGTTTAGAAATAAGAGTGAGGAATGAGATTCCAATTCCAAATTGGGAACATCCATGGCAAATCTTGTTGAGATTTTGATGTAAATTTTGGGACTTATGTCACTAATTGCTCTATCTGTGTTTGTGACATTAATCTGTCAAAGGTGGTTTAGGATGAGTTGGGTGTTACTGAGGAGTGAATGGAAGGACATAGGAAGGGCAGGGACCCTCGGGCCATAAGGAGTATGGATTTACTGAAGTTTTTTCCTTAGATGATGTCATTTGAAAGAGCACCTTTTCCTTGTTCTTTTCTTTATTGGGTTGCTGGTTGCTCAGAGAGTGTTTGAATTATTGGTTGTTGTCAATGACACGTTTGTTTCCAAATGGATCTATGTGAAATTATATTTTAATGTACCTAGAAGATAAGTAATAGGAATCTGCTTAAAAAAAACTCCCAATCCACAAAACCCTCCAAGCAAATAAATTTTTCATTTCACAGAATCTCTGGGTATGCTTCCACGTCACGGCTATTGAATTATGAGCCGAGTAACTGCTTTAAAAGTGCATGGAGGCACTTTAGGAGAGTTTTAAGTCAGGAATGTACCATCCTTAATGGAAATGGCACAGGAGATATAGGGGGAAAGGAGACAGATAACAGAGCTTGAACAGGTCTGCCTGGGAGCGAGCAGCTCCAGCTTTGATTTGTGCTAATGTGTTGTCTGGGAAACTTGATTCTGCGTCTTCCCTAAAGCGGTGACAAGGTGGTAACCCTGAAAACAAGGTGATCTCGGCCAGGCTGCTGTCTGGCCTGCTTCTTAACTATAATTAACTCCTCATGTGCTTTTTGGGGCCGGGTGGGGGGGCTTTGTGTTTTTTTGCATCTCCTGAAAGCAGCATTTTCTCCGGAGCAGATGATTTACCAGCTCGTTGTTGGTACTGGGCTGTGCCGCTGGTGCAGCGTGCAGCAGAGCTGGAACCACAGTGGGATTCCCTTGTGAGCCTGGAAGCTTTATTGCCCTCTGCAGCCTAAAAGTTCCTCACCCGCCAGGGAGCTGGAAATTCCCGTTTTGATGCTCACAGTCGTGCCAGACCTGGCAGGAGAATGACACTGTCACTTATTTCCTCTGCACCTTTCTTTGGCTCAAACACGAGAAGGATCCCAGTCTCAGTTAAAAGCAGGGCCTGTGTTCACGGAAGCCTGGTGTGACTTTTGCCATTTTAGACAAAGGGTCCCACAGAGCAGAAGAGGCAGGGGCTGCCAGGTGGTGTTTTATAAATTAAGATGGACACATGTTAGACCTAACGAGGTTACAAAATCACCTACCAGGTGACTTGAGCAGTGATGTAAAGTAAAAGTATTTTTGTTATGATTTTATTATTCTTGATCCATACACTCCTTTTAAATAGTAAAGAATTAAGCTTTGTTTTGCTGTAGTTATAGAGCATGGAGTACTTGTGTTCCAGCTTGGTTGTCCTTCAAAAATATGAGACCAAATTTAATGTCCTTGTCGTTTTTCAGGGGAAAGTTTTTTCTTGTATTGCAAATGCTTTTATCCCTTTCTGCCTGAATGAAAACATGGGATTAGGATTAATGGACTTTTTCTTGTCCTTGGCAAATACCTTTAATTTTGACAATCAACTAGAAATAGTGGAATAAAATAATAGGCTGTTCCAAGCAAACCATGACGGTTTGGGCATTGTTTAATCCGGTGCCAAGCCCCTGCAGAGCTGCAGCAAGCAGCAGTCCTCCTTGTCCTGCCTGCACTGAGTTGGGCTGATTCTGCTTTTACATGTCAGCAAACTTCAGACAGAAGGATGGGGGTGAAATGCGATGCACACCGGAATTCAATATAATCTTGTATATGTTGTGGGGTAAAAAATTATCTTTCCCTGCTGTCCGCTGAGCGTATCAGTCTGCTGGCTGTGAAAGGTGGGGTTGTCTCATCTGAGTCAGCAGATTGGGGTTCTTTGATGGGCAGCTGTGCCCCACTGAGCAGGGCTGTTCGGCCACTCCTTGTCTGTGCCCTCCTCGTCCTTGCTGTCTATGAAGACATTTTCCCGTGAATCGTGTTCATAGATCAAAGGAGGTAGGATGTTGACACAGCTCTTGGCAGAGGCATTCATCTACTCATGTGATGTTCCACTTCACTAAATTAATTTCCTTTCCAGTTTTCAGAGTTGTTAAGCGTCGTGTAAGCAAATCTTTTAAACAACTTGTAAGAATTTCCACAGTATGGCTTGTAATATTGGTATTCTGGTCTGCAAGGGTCACTGAACACTTGTATTCATTCACCTTTTATTTCTCTGCCTTCAGCCTAACAGAGGGACAAAAAGACCCCGCGACGAAGAGGAAGAGGAGATCAAAGCACGTCGGAAACAAGCCAATGCCCGAGAGCATGGTCGTCATCGGGAAGAGGAGTCTGCTGCCCTGGAAGAAACTGATGATGAGAAGAAGAAACTCCTTCAGATAATTGAGAGGGATGGAGAAGAGGAAGACGAGGAAGTAAGTCCTCTGGGAAAAGAGAGGCAGTGGAAATAACAAAACACCAAACCCCTTCTCTGTGATTTCCATTTCTTACCATGTAGGTGATGAGACTTAACGTGGTTTTCCTGTGCTCGTACAGCTTCAGTTTGTGGGTTTGCTTTCCTGCCCTGCGGGGTGCTCGTTAATTTCAAATTTCTCAAATATATCAGCTGAAGATTTAAAGCAGGGGAAAAGGGAAAGGGCTTTCAAGTCTAACCTCTCTTTGGTCTGAGAATACCCAAATCACTTTCTAAAGTATGTTTTTAGGAAACAGTTTCTGTGTTCTAACCAGTTTCCTATCTATTGTTCTCATCAGTACCCCCAACCATGCAGCTTCTCCCCCTCTTTGTAGCTGAGCAGCAGCAGCAGCAAATAAACAAACATTCTTCTGTACAAGAAAGGTCTTGGGTCAGAGGAGGGGGGTAGCAGCTGTCAAGGGTAAATGATTTCAAGCCTTGGAGACAGAAATCCAATGCTGCATTGGCCTTTCTGCCAAGGGCCAGGGAAAAGATCACTTTATAAATGTGACACATGGATTGGTATAAATCTAGAAGATATTTGCTTCCTGCTGCCCGTGTCCTGTTTGATAAAAAAACAAGTGATATTCACCGCTGCAGAATCGTGTAGCTTTGTAAAATATCATTGTCCTTTGTATACAGCATTGCCAGCATCCATCTCTGAGAATCTCCCTTGTTTTTTTGATGTTGAGCTATTGCCATGACAGTTGTTGCTGATAGCAGGGAAAGATAATGCAGGATTTCTGTAGCATTTGAGGTCCGGGGAGGATGGATCGACAGAACCAAGAGTCCTTCTGACTGGCTGGAGTCTTGTGGATTCCTGCAGTGTGCCAGTCCCTCATCTTTGTCAAGTGGAGTCCTCCCAGCCAGACATTTTAAAGGCTGAGACTCCAGGCTTTCTTTAGAACTCAAATCTCTTGTTTATTACTTTGGACAGCAGTTAATATAAGTGCCATTAAAATGTGCTTTGTCCCAGTAAATTTGATGGGAAGAAGCTAATCTGTAGGACACTGCAATACTGAATGCAAATTCAATACAAGATATAAAGCTGATCCTGACGCAGATATTGCAGCGATATGTGTTAGAGGAAGCAAAGAATCAAAGGGAATAGAGGGAAGCAGTGTCAGCATGTGGGGGTTGAAATCCCATTGCGGGAAGAATGTGCTTTGGGCACTGTGGTATTGATTAGCTAAATGGGGTGGTGACATGAGTGGGATGGCAGTGAGACAGGATGGACAAAGGAACGAAGGAAATCCAATAATAACTGAAGGCTCGGGCTGGTGGTGTTATTGAAATGGAGCTTGCTGAAGAAACGGAGGTTCTCTCTCTCATACCAGATTGCTGCTTAGAGTCACTGGCCAAAGAATCTTCAACAGCAGCAGCAACTCTTGATTTAATCCTGAGCAGGGGATGGACACAAAACTTAGCTTAAGATGTGAGGTTGTCTGGTTTGGTTTTTGTTTTGAGAGCTTGTCTTAAACGATGATTGTAACACAGTCAAACAGAGGAGAGGGAAGAGGTTACACAGGGAAATCTATATCATCAATTTTTTAATAAAAGAAGTGCATTAAAATCATAAACTAAGGAAAATGTTTGTAGGTGTCAGGGAGGCAGCTGAAAGTTACATTGCTGCTGTACAGTAAATATACAGCTCCAGCTGAGAAACACCTTAGGAGCATTTACAAAATAAAGAGAAAATACTAGAGTAGAATATTGATTTATTTTTTTCTTTAGGAAGAGACTTTAAGATAGCAGTGAAAGCTTATCCAAGTGAGGAAAATGCAGAAGAACATAAATTCAGGGCAGTTAAATGTAGACTTACAAAAAGCAATAGCACAGGGGACTTCTGCAGAGAAGCTCTCCATGGGCTCAGGCTGTGAGTGCAGGTTTGCTCTATGTCTGAAGCAAAAAAGCCTCGATATGTGCTGGTGGTGCCAGCTAATAACAGGTGTAAAAGAATAGCTCGAGGTCCACGCTGGAGTGGGTAGTGATGGTGTGTGAGGTGTTTGGCAGCTCTCTGCAGGGAGATTCCAGAGCTGGCTGGAATTCCGAGGGCCCTGGGCCCGCCTGCAGTCCCACCGCATTGCTGGTATTTCTCCAACCATCCAAAGCTCACTTTTCTGCCTTTTCTGATTTGGTCAGGAGGAACCTTTGGATGAAAGTTCAGTGAAGAAAATGATTCTCACCTTTGAGAAGAGATCCTACAAAAACCAGGAGCTGCGGATCAAGTTTCCTGACAATCCAGAGAAGTAAGACTATGCTTAACTTTTTTCCTTTGATTTTAGATGTAAGCCCTAAATCAATTACTGGAATATAGAGATGTTTTCACTTACATAAGGCTTATGTAACAGGAGTTATTACCTTGTATTTCTTCTAAATTCTATTTGAAACTGACTTTGTTAATTAAAAATGGCTTTATTGAGACTCTGGTGGGGCCAATATATGGCTGGCAGCACAAAAACCATGATTAGCAGTAATGAAAGGTTTCATCCCATCATTTGATGTGAAGGTGGTGTGCTTGCATACCAGCCAGAGCTGTGTATGGGGAGGAAATCATTTCATGTTACCCAGTGCTGTGATGAGCAGAATGGCTGGATGGGCTCAGAGAGCCAGATGGGGTGTTCGTGTTCTAGAAGCCTCTTCCTCCCTTCAAGGTGTTCTGTTATTCACTTTAAAGGATTTCTTCCTGCACTTCAATGCCATTATTTTTTGTCCAGTTTGCTGTCTTTTCTGTTACCCAGATTATTTTTATGGACTTCAGACAAGTCCTACCTGGTGTCTCCTGGAAGGTAGTGGTTTCTTCTTGCCTTTTTATTACCCTTTTTTGTCTTGCCTCAGGTTCATGGAGTCGGAACTGGATTTAAATGACATCATTCAGGAAATGCACGTGATCGCGACCATGCCCGGCCTGTATCACCTGCTGGTGGAGCTGAACGCTGTGCAGTCTCTGCTGGGGCTGCTGGGACACGACAACACAGATATCCTTCAGTTGTTAAAGCAGCTCTCATGGGAGAGGCTTTCTACAGACTTTTCTGTAATCTCTCATATCCTCTTTCCCAGGCTCCTGTAGATGTTTTTCTCTTCTTCCCACCACTCTGAATTTATGTGTTGGTTTTTTGGTTTTTTCCTAGTGAAAGCCTTCTTTGTTCAAGTAATATTGATTCTGAGGTTTTTTTCAGTGCTGTTATTCTCCTTTCTTGTTTTATGACCCTTTCATCTGGTTTTGAGTGGCAGTGTTAGAGTGTGAACAGATGAGCAGCAGAGGAGAAGTGAAGACCTGGGCTTAGCAGCGATAATCTCAGACTGTGCAAGCTTCGTCTGGAGTAGCCCCAGTGAAAATGAAATTGTTTTACCCCTTCTTGCTGAGAGCTGAGCTGTCGGGCTGTCAGCTATTTGGACTGGCTCACCACATGCTTCACCTCAGTTTGTAAACGTGCCCATACCTTTAGTTTGGTGTGTGCGGAGCTCAAGGCTGCGGATGGCCCCTCTGGTTAAGTACATACCCAGAGACAATTCCATTTCCATGCTCGGTGAGGTTTAGTGTCACTGAACCTAATCCCTCTGTGCGCCTGGCCCTTGCACCTCTGAAGCTCTGAGGGCATCTGAGAAAGAGTTTCCCATTTTGGTAGTGTTGATCAAAAGCAGTGTCATTTTTTGAGTATCCTGGTGCTTAGCTGTCAGCTGGGAGCTGGCATTATGCCTGGCTCACCTCTGTGCAGTCCGTAAAAGCAGAGCTCAGCCCGCTTTGCTTGTAAAATATTCTACAGCAGATTAAGCTGAAAATTTGTTACATGACTTGGGAGATGGCGTGTCTGTGTCCTGAAAACATGAGTGACTGGAGGGAGCAGTGAAGCCCCCTGGAAAGGGCACTGGGTGTCGACTTGGGACTCAAGCAGTTCTTTTTCCATTTTTATTGATCCATGGCCTTAGGAAGGTAATTTATTCTTTGCTTCTTTATGTGTAAAGCAGGAGATAACACTTACCAGCTTTCCTGAGGTGTTTTGGAATATACAATGTGAAAAGGCCTGTTAGTGCTGAATGTTGTGGTCTGATGCACAGATCTTGGCTTTCTTTTTTAGCACTTTTCTTTATAGCACCATCTATTGAGAATTCATAATTCATTCTTTCTAAGTGGGTGCAGTGATCAGAAGCTAAAACCAGAACATAAATATTTTATTGCATGCTAGTTTATATTAGAGAGCACTGCTTATGTGTTTGGGTATTTTGACTTGCATCAGGTAGAACCTTGATGTGGTGAATGCTGGTCCCTGCAAAACAGTAAACCCCACAGCTTCCCTTATCCAAGATCTGCAAGGAAATGGCTCTCAAATAACTGTTAACAATTTATGTTGTACAGGGGGAAGCTCCTCCCGTGCGAAACCAATTTCGTGGTTACTGTAGTTTAATTATTTATTTTATACCAGACACCACAGACTTTTTTTTGTACTATGTGCTTTTATACTGAATTTCTCATTCATAGGGAAAAAAGGAACTGTGGGAATATTGACTGGGATAGCAGAGCTGTTTTCCAGATGAAGTGCACAGGAGTATAGCTTGCTTTGTCCTGTCAGCCATGGAAAGCTTTGTGCTGGGGTCACTGCTGCTTGTCAAAGACTTGTCAGGGTTTCCACTGTGAACTCTTTTTATTTGGTTTGCGACTTGCCTGTCAGTGAGTTTACGGGTAGGAATTTGGCCTGAGAACTGCAATTTTGGGAAAACTGTATTTCTTATTATAAAACTGCTGAAGTGTTTTGAGCTCCATTGGAAGCAGAGACTGCTGCTGCTCACGTACGGGGTAGAAGCACTATTGAAGTGAAGCATCTAGACACAAAACTGAATTGATACAGCTCAAGTTTTCTAATGATGTTTTGTTAAAACAAATGGGAAAATATTTTTAAAATGAGTTCTTCAAGGAGAGAACGAAACAAATGGCTCTTCAGATGTGATTTAAATGTGGTGTCTTGAGGGACTAATGCAAGGAGACAAAAGCAATGTCCAGGGGGAGCAAATAATCTGCTGAATGATTCATACAGTTTTACACAAAACATGTGAATGAAAGATGATCACCGACAAGATTTTATTAATGAGAGACATGAAAGCTTCAAGCGAGGCTTTGCTTTACTATCTCCTGAATTTTATAGGACAGCTGATACTCTCACTGCAAGCCTCAACAGAAGCTTTCCAGACAGGAATGGCCTGCATGATGAACTCTGCTGAGTTCTTTGCTGTGCACTCTCAAAAGAACCTGGTCCAGTTGTCTTTGTAGCACCCAGGAGAAACAGAAATCTTCAACTGATGCCTCCTTGAGCTTTCTCTCCCACGAGTCGATGAAACCCCATTCCCTCAATTTGTCCTCATCCATCATGTACTAACCCCCAGACCACCTCAGTGGTCCTCTGCTCTCCCAAGCCCAGTATTTCGAGGTCTGTCTTTTATTCTGAGAGCCCACAACTGAACAAAACATTCTGCAAGTTGCCCCATGAGTGCCAAGGAGAAGGTAAGAATTCCTTCTGTTTACTTGCTGGTTTTGCTCTTGCTGGTGCAGTCTGTGATTAGCCTTTGCCACTGCAGTGGTGACACTCGGCTGAGGTGACACTCGGCTGAGGTGACACACCGGTGACTTGCCTGCAGCTTGTCCAGCAGAAGGTCCAGGCTCTCTCTTGCAGAGCTCACCTCTCCGGCCAGCCCCAGCACACGGCTGAACCTTGCTAAGAAAAGACAGATGAAAATACTATTCTTGTTGCTGCTTGTGTGTCTGAGCAAATGCACAGATAGGAGACCTGGGAGCCTGTTTGTCAGCCCGGGCACTTGAGAGAGATCCATCACAGAGTGGTTATTTAGGACATGCAGAAAACCACGTCTCCCGCTCTGCCCCTGGGACGCGGGCAGGATTGATCAGTGTGTCTGAGAGAATAGGGAAGTGGGTCTAATGAGCTGGAATACGTCTTGTCGTACAAGGGAGCTGTGCAGCAGGCAAGGGAGCTGTGTGTTATGCAGCCCAGAGTTAATGAGTGAAAATTGGGCTGGCAGAAGCTCTGCTGTTCCTGTGAGGGCTGCGGTTTGAGGAGCGTGCTGCCCTAATTGGGCCGGGCAGAGGGGGGTGATGCTCCCGCTGCTGGCAGTGCCCTCGTTAGGTGCGTGTGTGTATCAGGTTAGCAGGGCTATCACTGAGAGCAGAATACCCAAATCACATTATTATAACTCATTTCTCTTTGCTTGTGTTCGGTCTTGACAATGCAAGACGATGCCTTGTTAGACCAACTCCAGCGTGTTTGATTTGAAAAAATAACTAGCTACCATGAAGAAACAGTAAAATTGCCTGATCCAGTAAGCACAGAATCACATTTGTTTTTGTCATTCCTAATTGTTTGGATTCCCTAATTTTAGTGCTTGTGGGGAAGGTCTGCTGCAGTAGTCTATGTACGCTTGTGTCTGGTATCCTGTGCCCTGCTGCTGTGATGGTAATGCATTGTTTCACCTCACTGGTAATGTATTGCCAGTTGCTTTGGGGTCGTGTCATGAACACACTGGCCTAAGAGCCATCTGCTATTGATACTAAATGTGTCTCCCTCCCTGTTGGTTGTCCTTAACACCCAGCACATGTTTCCATAGCTGTGGTTGACTTGCTACAAGAGCTGACTGATATTGATACTCTCCATGAGAGTGAAGAAGGAGCCGAAGTCCTCATAGACGCTCTTGTAAGTAGGGAACCCCAGATTATTTCAGTGCCTCAATATCTGCCTCAGCCCAGCAATGAACGCTGACCCACCTGCTTTCTGCAACTCTGGGTGTCTGTGCTGCCAACATCATGATGAAGATAGCCGGGAGAAGCCTGTTCTGAACCTGAGACCGCAATGGGTGTTCCTGATGAAATGCTAGAGTTTGAGGAGTGGGTGTTTGCACCACTTCTTTTTTGGAAGGAACACTGTCATATTGCAAAATTTGTGTGGGCTAGAAGATTTTTTTGGTGCAGAGAGGGAGAACGAAGTAATAATATTTGTGACTTGGACAGCGTCCCATTGAAAACAGCAGTTTTGTTTGCATTTCCCTTCTCTCTTGCGGAAAAGGGTGACCTGCGTTCACCCGTGGAAAACTGAAGTTTGTGGCAGGGTCTGTTACTCAAAGGACAGTGATCCCGCTGTGATCTTTCAGTCTCACCTCTTGCACGGGAGACTGGTTGTCTTCTACCCAGTAACTCTTGTTTCAAGCCCAAAAATCTGGGCTTGAACTGGGGCATCTGTTGGTGACAGTGTGATTTTTTTTTTTTTCTTAACAAGAAGTAAGAGCTTGGAAGTTTTCATGTAGTAGAGCAAATGAACTTTAG
The DNA here is from genome assembly GCA_013398855.1 of Mohoua ochrocephala. Classification (NCBI taxonomy): domain Eukaryota; kingdom Metazoa; phylum Chordata; class Aves; order Passeriformes; family Acanthizidae; genus Mohoua; species Mohoua ochrocephala. The sequence goes on along the minus strand of VZTA01023109.1, from coordinate 39,866 downwards.
GGAGGAGGAGGGTCCAGAAGTAAGGATCCCTTTTGGCGTAGAGAGCGAACCAACCCAGAAAATTACCCAGGTGGGTAGGAGATGCATTGGTTGGTATTAAGCGTTCCCTGCACGTTTAACTCTCTGAGTGCCTCTTGGCCTCTGTGGGGGTGGATTTCCCCTTCTCCTGGTGTTTGTGCTGGATGCCTCCTGCTCCTCCTGGCTGCAGAAGGGGCATACCAAACCCTCCAGAGAGGCGATGCCCAGCCAAACATGAGTTTTACAGGTCTGTCCTACCTTGGAGCTGGTGAATTGCTGCCTTGGAGGGTCACTATGGCTGTGTCTGGTTCTGTAACTATTGTGTTGAGCTTGGAAGACAGGGAATTACGGGTTTTCTTTTGTTTGCTTTGTTTGGCTGCTCTGTTTTCTCCTACGATCCTTCTTGTCCAGTCAGTATAATGTTACCTTCCAAAGGTTAATGACAGTGCCCAGAGCCCAGTTCCTCCAGCTGGCCTTTGGGCTGTTGTTAATTACTCTGCCTTGGTGGGGAGAATGCTGGGTGAATGAGATGGGAGAGAGGAGCTGCTAGAGAAGATGTTTTCTATAAAATATGTGGAGAGGTAGTAAATCAAGTGACGTTCTTTCTCTGTTTTCATTGTCACCAGCCCACTGATAATAGCCATGTTTAGAGGTTTCATTGTCCTCCCTGAAAGAAACAAGTCAGGCCTATCTTGGGAGAAGTGTTTAGATATCTGCTTTTTAGATTACTCTTTTTTTTTTTTAAGAAAGTCAGTAAAAGGTTGTAGGGTGTCTGAAGATTGTTGCACTGTATTCCACAGCAGCCCATATTTGTGTTTTTTCCATGTATTCACTGGGCCCAAAGCTGGTTAAGACTGTTCGAATTGGTAATGTTATTTTGTTTAACTGGTCCAAGCTCACGTCCACAATGGAAAGTTTGCCAGAGTCAAGCTGGACGCTGTCCAATTCCAGTTTTAAAGGTGTATTTTGGGTGTGAGCTCTGTGATTCAGGGACTCTCCCCCCTGCCCTGTCTGGTTTTCCTTAACTCACTGAAGTCAACTCGGTGCATTCATCTTGACAGGATTTAGATAGAGGACTTCAGCTGGTGGTCGTTCAGCTCTTGGGTTCGGATCTGTGGGTGTGAGCGTTGTTCTGTCAGCTTTTTGTACCTGTTAGGTGGTAGGTAGCAGTGTAGGCAGGCAGCAGTGACCAGCTGGGAGTGGAGCTGCTCACAGAGCTGACAGTTCTCCTGTCCGCAGTGGTTTGTGAGCCTCGTGCTTCAGAATTCTGAGAGATTATAAATCAATCAGGCTGGTTCAGGAAATAAGACCGTGAACAAGGTGCATGTTTATCTCCTGATGCTTTTCTGTTTAATCTGAAACACAAAAGTTGTTTCATTAATTAGGAGAAACATAGTGACAGATTTACATGATGATTCCTTCACTTCCTCTGAGATTTTACAGCAGGGTTGTTCATGTCTTCTGATCATGTCTGGCAGGGTGTTTCAGTGGGGCTTACTGATTTTTATTATTTATTAACCCTTCCAGGCATCCTTTCTCCTTTGTCTTCTTTTTTTTCAGTCTTGTTTCTTACCTTTTTATCTTTTCCATGACCCTGGGGATTTAGGTGGAGGGCCAGGTCGTGGCCTTGTTGGTCCAGAATTTAGAGCGCCTGGATGAAAGTGTGAAAGAGGAGGCTGATGGTGTCCACAACACCCTGGGTAAGTGGCTGCTGCACAGCCCCTCGCTTCTTTCTGTGCTTTGTACCAAAGGGGGTGAGTTATCCCTCCCCTTCCTTCCCCCCTTCTCTTTTCCCCTTGGACTGCCAGCACTGCAGTACAGGATTTGGTGCAGCTTTTATTCAAGCACAGCTTGGAATCACTCGTCCCTGGAGCCAGAGTTTGTCCTTTGTCCCATGGCTGCATGAAAGGTGCCTCTTCCCAAACCAGTTGTGTTGGGAGGTGCAGATACATGGATCACTGCACTGCACCAGAGACACAGAACTGTTTAGGTTGGTAAAGCTCTCTACGATCACTGAGTCCAGCTGTTAACCCAGCACTACAAGGCCATCACTAAACCATGTCCCAAAGTGCCACTTCTACGCAGCTTTTAAAAACCCCCAGGAAAGTGCTCCACTGCCCATGTATTCACTATGTATATATCTGTGAGCTATACTTTGTTTCTGTCTTAACAATATATTTGACTTTCAGGTGGTAAAATATTTGCAGTTCATGGAAGGACATAATTGCCTCTCTGCTCCCTGATCTTTGCACAGCACAGAACCATTGCAGGGTGTTCCCTTTGCTGGCAGTCAGAACATCATCCACTCCTTGCAGTCCTTTGTGATTGTAATCTCCCACGACTGTAAGAATGAGACTGGAAACAGGAGGTTTGGAATTTTTGGTGGGGAAAACCATCTGTTTTCTGTGTCTTTCTTCTCAGGAATCGTGGAGAACATGGCAGAGTTCCGGCCAGAGATGTGCACGGAGGCTGCTCAGCAGGGCCTCATGCAGTGGCTGCTTAAGAGGCTGAAGGTGAGCTGGTTTCCCACTTTCCTTCTACAGACCAGTTAGCACAAAAATTAGCTTAAGAAAAGCCAGTTTTGCTTGTGTGTGTTGTAAAAGCCCAGTTAAGGACAAAAAGTTATAATTCAGGGTCTGTGTCCTCAGCAGTTTTAGTTGAAAGAGACACACTTCAGTCTTGTCTTTATAAATGTCTTGCGATAGAAATTGTCTCTTTCATCTTTTCATATGATTCATTTATGTTGGATTTCCAGATATTGGATTTCCATGTGTGAGATCTGTAGGACTATAAAAGCTGACCAGTGAGAGGGGACACTAATATGAACCATTTAATGGCCTTTGCTTCCCACGTTTCTAGCACTTCTTTGAGTTTTAAGTGATGTCTGTGTTTAAATGCTGCTGGGGGCAGCTTTTGCTTTGAACTCAACTAATTGCCTTTTAAATGAAAAGCTGCTTTTCATACACTGCATCCTGTTGCAGTGAGTTACACACTTTAACTCAGTCTTGTGTGAAAAGATGCCTAAACATTCACTGGAAAATGCTGTAGAAAAGGAATGGATAGTTCATCTGTCTCACAGAAACAGTAAAGAAAATATAGCATAGAAATTCTGGCTGTTCTCTAACCTGTCAGTAAGGCATTAGCACTTCCATGCTTAAATGTCTGCATGATTAGAAAGCCTCTGAATTCCAGAAATTCTCCATCAGCTGTGTAAGTGCAGGTACCCCTCTGTGCACTTCACGTTCTTGTTAGCAGAAGTAATCTGTAATTTCTCACTCCAGGTAGTAACATAATTATGTCCTTTGTTTAAAAAGAAAAAGTGGAGTTAATTTTAGTCTTGGCAGGTAAGTACTGCTGCCTGCCTTGGAATTGCTGTGGCAGCTGAAAGACTGAGAAACTTGGGAAAGCAGAATAATCCCAACTAGGATTCCCCTGCTTGGAGCCACAGATCATGAATGCTCAACGGCATTCCAGGCTTGTGCAGGGTGTGTCTATTGTGTTCCCTGGCTGTGTTATCCCTGGGTTTGGGATGTGGGATCAGGCAGGGCTTTCTCTTGCCTGCACAGGGTTGTGGGGAGCTGATGAACCCCTCTTCAGGTGCTTTGGCTCTTGGCAGCTCTTGGTCTTGAATCTCTCGCCCTGACAGATGTGTTTGGGATTAACCCAGGATCCTGGCAGCTGGGTAGAGCTGCTGTGGAATGTCTGTGGGATAAGTTTGAAGAACAGGGTTCTGTCTGGGCAGTGATGAGGACATCTGGCACACAGCACAGAGCATGAATTTCTATTTCCTGACAACTTTTCAGGTCTCATAATTGTATTGTGACTGTCAGAGCTGCCCCAGAAAGCTCAGGTGGAGAGCTCCTAGCTGGCTTCTGCTAACACAAGCAGGGTTTGGTGATGTGTGCAGTCTTGGGAGATCAGAATGTCGTTTCCCAGGATTTGCAGGGCAGCAGTTGGTCACCCCATGGCAGAAGCTGGCAGGGCTGTACAGCACCGAGCACCTTCCCCTCTCCTCCACGGTCTACCTGGAGATGTCCCCTGGCTGCTGTAAATACTGTGCTCTGCAGAGTGCTTGCAGATCGTTTGGAATGGAAAGCTTTATTTAAAGTCAATATTTGGTGGCATTTGGGGTCTTCCTGCTTTCCATGTTTCCCTTTGTTGCGTGATGCTTGCGCACCGTGCTCTGTTCCATGGCAGCAGGGTGGGATGATTGGCCCAGCAGCCCTGCACAGGCAGGACTGTCCATCATGCTGCAGGGAGTTGTGTGTTTGGGGAAAAAACTGGGTGACAAATGCTATGTTTTAAGCCTAGGACTTCTGCTTTTTCCCTTCTTGAACAGTGGAGTATAAATAGCTGGTAACTGATGATTTTTAAATTTGTTTTATTTTATGAATCCCTCAGTAAACCAGGTTGCATTATTATCTGATTGGTTAATGTTCAGTCTCTTTCCGTAGATGAAGCAGCTTTGGCAGCATGCAAAAACATTGGATCCAGTTCAGAATCCACTCCAGGGATTTTTTTTTTTTTGGTTCAAATTCAGCATTTTGGTTTCACTGTGACTTTTTTAGCATATTTGAGGATGGAGGGAGTATCTGAAATGGAAGTTATGTGATTGTGCAGGCAAAACCCTTCTCACGTTCTTCTGACTGTGACACTCTGATCCTCATACGAAACTGTGGCAGTTACTGTTTAATGTTACTGTGATGTATGTTCTGAAATTCTGGTTTTGCTGACAGGCACAGACTTCCAGAGCAGGGATAAGTGCCATGCACCCATGTAACATTGTGGGAAAATACATCACAGGAGAGAGATTCTGTGTGGCAAACAACTGGAGAGTGTTTTAGGGGTTTTGAGCCACCTTGGCCAAACCTACGGATGTAGGGCTGTGTGAAGGATCACAGTGGAGCTTCTACATGTGCACGTGAGCCCACATGCACCTCCCATCACCCTTGAATCAGAATTGTTACTGTTCTGTCACTGAGGAAAACTGCAGAATTACTGCAGTTGTGTTTTATTTTGAGTGCTGCTCATACATTTGGTGATTTGATTAATGTGTTCTTCAAATCAGTGAGATGCTGAGGGCTGTGCCCTGATGGGTCTCTTGTTCCTTCCCCCACAGGCTAAGATGCCTTTTGATGCCAACAAGCTGTACTGCAGCGAGGTGCTGGCGATTCTGCTCCAGAATAATGATGGTGAGCCATGCCTGCCATATCTCCATCAGTGAGGGCAGAATCCAGCCTTCTCTCAGATCACAGCAGTCCTTTTCTGCCTCCAGCTCCCCTTTGCTGACTTCGCTCTCCCCCATGTGCTCCCTCGCCTCCACCCTCTCTTTCTCTGCAGCTTTTGTGCTCTGTCAAGCTGTATTGATTTTGTTTGCTGATGTATCAGTGTTAGATGGCTGTAAAATCTGACAGTTAGCTTCATTTTTCTCTCTCTTTTCCCCCTTCCCCCCACCTCCGTCTAGACAATAGAGAATTGCTTGGGGAGCTGGATGGGATCGATGTGCTGCTTCAGCAGTTATCTGTGAGTAATTCCCACACGCCTTCTCTTCCATCGGGAGGCTGCCGGGCTGGGTGGGAGGAGTGGAAAATATCCGGGGTGCAGGTGCTGTCCTAGCAGTGCTTCATATTTGGTGAGGCATAGCCCCCAAATCCATGGGGTGTGTCATCCATGGTCAGTGAGATTAATCCCTTTTGTAGAGATGTTAATGCTGAGGTACACAGAAGTTAAATTATTGCATTGTAATACCATGGCAAGTTGGAGATAGGCGGGGTTGGAATTGGTCCCTCTTCAGCATGCTCCACTCCAAGCACAGGGCTGCCCCTGTTTGAGCTGGCTGAAGGTAAAGTGTTCCTAGCTCACCTGTGTTTCTTCAGGTAGTGCTGCCTGCAGCACCCTGAGGTATGAATTGTGTAGGAATTCTCTGGTAATCAGCTTATCCACATCCTTGAGTGTGAGTTTGCCCTCCCCCTTGGAGGCTTGTGTATTATCCTTTAAATCCTGCACCAGGCTGCTGCACATTGTGGGTGCACAGTCAGGACAGCAAAGGGCAGCAGCTACAGAGAGGATGCAGCAGTGACCTGTGTGATCTGGCTGGCACCTGTCAGGTGCTGTTTGGTGCAAACTCTTCAGGTGTGTTCTGCAGCAGCACAGCCCAGCATTTGGGGGTAATTTTGCTTTCTTTGCCATTCAGGTGTTTAAGCGGCACAATCCGAGTACAGCAGAGGAGCAGGAAATGATGGAGAACCTGTTTGACTCCCTTTGCTCCTGCCTAATGCTCAGCTCCAATCGTGATCGCTTCCTGAAGGGTGAGGGTCTGCAGCTGATGAACCTGATGCTCAGGTACCTCATTAGCGTTGTGATTTCCTTCCTGCTTTTGATGTGCCAGCACATGTTCTGGCTAGGTATTTGTAGTTTTATTTTAAAATTTCTGTGTTAAGATATTTGTCTGTCTTCTCTTGATTTTTTTCCAGCAGGTAAGTAAGTTGGACCTTCTCAGACATGGAAGACACTTTTTGTCTTTAGCTTTGTTTCCTAAGAACTGGGGTTGCCACAGTGGCTGCTGGAAAGTGGCAGTGCAGATGTTTCATCTAGAGAGAATGCTGTAGGTCAGGCCACTAACCCTCTAAGGATTTACATTACCTCTATGAGGGCAGGAGAGGACCTTTGGATGTCTCTAGAGAAAATGTTTTTCCTTTTGTTCCCCATTTCAGGCTCCGCTGTGTTGTGTAGCCTCTGAGCTGCCGAATTTTTGTGGATGCCGATACAAAAATTACTTTTTGTGAATGGGGCATAAGTTTGCATTTCTTGTGCTGTGCTTTGTCACACCCTGACCCTCTGGGGCTTCTCTGCTCTCTCTTCACTTTTCCTCGCTGGCCTGGCACCGAGTTGTGTCTGCTGGGCTGTCTGGCTCCCCAGAGCTGCGGGAGGGCACAGCGGGCTCTGTCTGGCTGTCCCCAGAGTGCCAGGCTGTGTGCTGGCGGGTTAGCAAACACCAGCCAGGAACGTTGAGCTCCTGCAGCTCAGGGCTGGGGAATGTGCGGCAGCAGGGAACTGAATAAATAACCCAACATGGATTATTCAAATAGGAACACTGGGTTTTCTTGAGGCTAATTAAGGAAAAGCTCTAAAACTAAGAACGGGAGGGAGGCCTCCCTCTGCCTGGAGTCCTAAGCTGCTAAACCAGCCTTGCAGAACTAATTAGTTGGAGTTCTTGTGCCATGTGGGTGGGACTCAGTGTTTGGATTTTTAAGAGCTTTTTACCCATTTTTTGACTCTACTGTTTACCACTCTCTGCACCGGGATCCCAGCTGGAAAATTATGACAAGAGGAAAATTTCTCCTTGGCTGCATTTTGCCCCCTACAGTAGTTGCAAAAGGGTTGGGAGGGACAGAGTGTGATGGATCTGTCAGCAGCAACTCTGCCTGATGGACAGAGTTTCCAAGGCCTCAATCTGTGGATTCTGCAGTTTGAGTGGGATTGGTAAAGTGACTGTGGAAAAAAACCTAACAATTCACAGAATTTGTTCTATAAGCTTCTGTCACTGGTGTCCACAGGCATGTACTATACTGACAGCTGTTTATTTTATATTTTTTTAAACTCTTCTAATCTAGTTCTAGTGCTTAGAAGCTCCCACAGGTGCTCAGTTTTTCTTGGACAGAGCGACTTAGGTGGCCGCAATCTGTTGTTGTAAATAGGGAGTGAATGTGGGTAGTTGTACGGCTCCAAATCACATCTGTATCTTCTTGATACCTTCATGATAAACAGCAGAGAACAGACATGCCATTCAGTTGTGATTGACCACCTTGCCCACAAACAAGGCAGAGTATTTTTCTCTCCTGTTGGTGTCCTCTGAAGGCTGGGGGCAGAGATCTGTTATGTTTTGCTTTTATTTTGGAGGTGGTTAATCACCGTACCACAGCCTGTGCAGATGAAAGGACAAATAGGCAAAGTTGAAAGTGTATTGACATGATGTGAGATAGATAGGCTGTGTGAGAATAAAGATATCAGGCTTGGATCTCCATTACTGTCGTAGGGAACACAGCATTCTGTGTCTGGTGCTGCCTGATCCATCCAGCCAAGTCGTTCCATTATTGATGGTTGTACACACAGACCTGCAGAGAGCTACAGCAGCTTTCGATGAGTATTTAATGTGCTCGTGATATTCCTACAGATAGTCATGAGAACAGGATGGTTTCTGTTGTGCTGAGCCTTAAAACGTGTGGCCAGCAGTGAAAGGTGATGCTGTATCATGTGAACTTCTCCTGGTTTATGGGGAGTCAGTGGTAATGCCTGAAAATGAGCCCCATGTGGCTGATGTGCCTTACGTGCACGTCCATGGCCAAATGGGTCCTGGACTCGTGCTGTGATGTGGGACTTGCAGTTGGCCCTGAAGGAATTGGGGCTTCACCAGGCAGGTCCATGGGAGGTGAGCAGAGGGTCTGGGAGAAGAGCAGGTTGAGAGGGATGAAGCTGGTGACAGCAGGAGTGAAAGAGGAAGTTTGGAAGTAGAACGAGAGCAGGGCTATACATAATTATTTAATTATTATATTTATGTAGCATCTTCATAAAAAACAAGGTGGTTTATCAAGGAAGTCGCCACCAGTGGAAAGTTTAGAAATGTCCCGTAGAATTAAACTCGATTTTGGTTTCAGGTCAGGAAGTACTTTTTAGTGCTCGGTCCCTCAGTCTTGCCTCAGTAACCTAGCTGCAGTTTAGCCAAAGGAGAGGAAAACAGGCTTGTCCTGTCAGCTCCCTGGTGCCCACTGACAGGCAGCTTATTGCTTTGGCTGTAGAGCTGCGTTGGGTTTGAGGAGATGCAGCCACGCCGCTCCCGGGGGATGTGTCAGGGACATTCTCTGTTGCTCAGGGAAAATGACGCGTGGCTTTCCCAGCTATTAACCGAGGAGCGTGTGTATGCACAGAGACAAAAACAGCCCAGGGAGCTCACGGGGACCTGCATGGCTTGGGCCACACGATGTTCTGTCCTGCAGCTATGCTGGAACTTTTCTTGACCCTCAAGAAAAGCTTTTGTCTCCTGTACAGCAAAACAAGGTGAAAACAGACAACTCCATATGGCTCCCTGAAGCTTTTCTGTAGCTATTTCAGGGTATATTTTTTTATGATTATTAAAATCTTTTTATGTTTTCTTGTCCTGCTGTTCCTAATGACCCTTGGAAACATGAGCTGTCTCTTTACTAAATCTTCTGGTTAATTAAACGGAACCATTTTATGCACACTTTCCCAGGAAATCTAGTGTTCTGCTTTTGCTGCTATTTTGGAAAGTTGGAGGCTATGTTCTGCTAATGTGGAAAGTCCAAATAATGTCAACACCTCTTCTTTTTGAAATAACAGATGTACCAAAAGAGTTGTCTCAGATGGAAAAGTGTTAAAAGGAGGAAAACAATGGTCAGTGGATAAAGTTGTAATTCAGAGTTCCCATGAACACTGAGGCCCCTCCCCATTTGGTGATTCTCACGTTTGCTTGTCTGTGAATTAGTGTTCAGCTAAAAGTTCCCTCAATAAGCACAGATGAGACTAAGATAAACTGCTTGCCCTCCAGCAGAATAAATATTTCAAATAAAATCAACTCCAGACAGTCCAGGCAAGCAGCTATTGATCTCTAAAAGCCTGAACTTAAACCCAATGAATATTCCAGAGCTCAGCCCTGCACAGCCTTCCTAAATGCTGATCAATATGCAATTACTTCCCCTGAAAACATTTCTGGTGTCATCTGGCCTAAGGAGTACTTTATTTTTAGCTCTCTGTGGTGGGGGTGTGGGGGTGCCAAGCCACCCTCCTGCACAGCCCTTGGCTGGTGGGGGCAGCTCAGAGTCTGGCTCCACGTGGTGCCCTCCCACCACAGGGTCAGAAGTGCCTGGGGCTGCACTGGGCAGGGTCACTTTCTTTCAGGCTGGGGTGTTCATATGTGTGTGTTTTAGTTTGCATGTTGCTAAGGGCTCATGAAGTTAGGTCTCTGCAGGGAAGTTGTTTTCCCCAGTCCTCTGGAAGCTTTGAGGAGCGTTTTCAGGGCATCCCTGTGTTAACTGGTGTGAGTTACCACCGCCACCACCGTTCTGAACTGGCATTGAAGCAGAGCAGCCCAGAGTCTCTTGTCTGCCTCCTTCCATCGTGTGGGTCCTGGTGACTGGGTTTCATTATAGCTGACCCAGCTGTGCTCACCAAACTTACTCCTTTATTAAATTAAACTCTTGTTAGATCTAAACCCTGATCTTTTTGGTGTGATAGTATTTGCCTTTTGTATCCAACCCAGCCTCCCCTTCTGTTTTGTGCCAGTGTTTGTAAAGGAGCGAAGAAATATCTTCTTCAGTAGCCAGGAAATAAGAAAACAAAACCATGACAATAAAATACATAAAATGAAATAAAAATAGAAAATCAAAAGAGATAAAAGACATTAAAAAAGAAATAACCAAGACAATAATCTCAGCCACAGTTTTGAAAAGAGTTATTGTTGATACAATGTTTTGGCTTCTAGAAGAAAAATCTTGCTTAGAGCTTGTGCTAGGACTCTTCATCCTTTCCTTGTCATGTTTCTTTCCCTTGTGTCTTTAAAGTAGGGTGCTCCAAAGCTCCTCATGTCCCTGTACAATTTGATTTGCCTCTTTTCACAGAGAGAAGAAGATTTCCCGCAGCAGTGCCCTGAAGGTGCTGGACCACGCCATGATCGGACCAGAGGGCACAGACAACTGTCACAAGTTTGTGGACATCCTTGGGCTGAGAACCATCTTCCCTCTCTTCATGAAATCACCCAAAAAGATAAAGAAAGTTGGAACAACTGAAAAAGAACACGAAGGTAGGTGTGCTTCCAGATCCTTCTTGTTGCCATGGAGGGGGGGAATGGACAGCCAGTGTCTGAAAAGTACCCGCAGGGAGGAGGGAAAGGCACAGCACCCATCTTCTCAGGGCTCCTCCTGCAACTTTCAGGTCTGGGTGTCCAGCCTGCTGCTCCCTGTCACAGTTGGCTGTTGAGGGCACACTTGTCCTGCTTGTTTTGGTATCAGCAGCTCCTGGCAATGCCATTTTGTGTGCCGTTAATAAGTTATTTTACTCCTGTAGAGTCTGTTGTTTGAAGCTCTTACTCTGATGCAAAACTCTTTTGAAAAGAGTAATGAGGCAACTACAAATGTCACCTCAAAAGCAGTGTTTTCATGGCTCTGAGCACTGAAGTGTGACTGGATGAACATCAGGCATTGCAGAAATAAACTGCATTGCTTTTGAAGTTGCTTTTTTTTCCTTTTTATATTTTTTAACTCTCTACCCTGGAGAACTCTGCTTTAACAGAGACCTGCTGTGGAATAAAACTGCAATTACTGCGGGACCTTACGCTGAGCTGAGCGGTCAGTCCCTCCTGCTCCTGGCAGCATTGCCTTTCCCATTTTGTTGGTCATTGACTGTCTTGGAAGAAACTTTAAACACTGCCAGTGATGCTTAAATTTTTGTGCCAGTTGATTGCTCAGCTCAGTTCTGCGGAGGGTAAATATTGTCAAAAGCTGAAGAGGTGTGAGTGGGTCTCAGACACGCCTAGGATCCATCCTGAACTCTTGCAGCAAACCAAGGGAAAGTGGAAGGAAACAGCAACAACATGGGAGCTCTAAACCCAAATCCCCTGCTTTGGGACTGTCCTGGCAGCTCAGGTGGGACTCAGGTGTTCTCCCAAGCCCAGGAGGGAGGTGCTGTCCCTGCAGAGCTTTCTGGGTGCTGGCTGAGGCACCAGCTGGGACTGAGCAGCTCCTTTCTCTGGCAGAGGTGTGGAGCTGGGGACAGCTCCCTGGGCATCTGCTTGTCCTCCTTCCCTCGGACAAGGAATGGGCAGTGGCATGGGCTGGGCATATGTGTGGCAGTGGCTGCTTTCCTGGCACAGGTGGAGAGCAGGGGCTCACCTGTCACCCAGCCCCAGAGCAATTCTCACACCAGCTGACAGTTCTGGTTACTTCATCTGCCTTGTGTTGTTTGTCTTGGGTAGATAATGGTGAGGGGGAAATGCCGTCGTGTGGTCTGGGGTTTATGTAATGGACTTGCAGAGATAGGTTTGGTTTCTGTAGGTTATGTAATAAAATTGCAGGTTTATGTAATAAAATACGCAGTTGTGCGTCGATGGATTTAGGGGATGTTTTGAAATTTTCATTTGCAGTGTGAAAGTGAGGTTTGTTTAATTCTTCTTACTGAGAGAAAGCTTCAGCAGGAATAGGAGGTTCTGGGTGGAGATCTGAGTCTGTGGCTCCTGCCATTGACTTAATTTTTCAGTTTTGGAAAGTGAGCTAATCTCTGTCTCATCTGCTTCTTCTGGAGACTGCAGTTGATACCTGTGTGCAGTCCTGGCTGCTGTGAGGATTAGTCTGGACAGGGTCAGTTCCTGACTATTTCTGTGATAGTGTGAAAAGCCAATCTGCCCTCAGGAAAATGGAGTGATCCGTGCAAACAGGCTTTGTATCACACCTCCGTCTCATTAACATGCAGAAGAAATGGAGAACATTAAGATGAGTCCAGAAATCAGTTCTATTAAAATAAACTCTCCCTAAAAGGCTGTGGTAGTAAGTCCAATTTTCTTTGTTTTGCATCACTGGGCAGGTGAGTTACTGAATTTCTAATGACAGGAGGTAATAGAGATGTTCAACAGGGTTCCCTGGGGCCTGTCACGCCGTTGTCCTGACACGGTGTGAGCAGCACAGCGTGTGCTTTTCCTCTGCCGAGTGTTGCCCCAGCCGTGCAGTAGTTGCTCCTGGGGGGGAACGTGGCACAAGCTCCTGGGTGCCTCTGGCTCTAAGGGAAATGGTGCAGGTGTGGCATGATGGAACTGGTTCCCTCTGTGCTGTTCTGGTCCCAGGAACACGCTGCTTGTTGCTTATCTCTTTGTTTTGTTGATCAAAAAGAACGCTCATGTTCGGTCTGCTCTTGTCATCTTTTCTCATAAAAACTTTATCCTGTGTTCAATCTGTTTTAAAAAAAAATTAATTAGAACAATCTTCTATTAGGAGAGCTCTCATGTGTATGCCAAATGGAGGAAGAGATTCCTTTAAAGGATTCTCTGGAATGGCTTTGCAGCAGTGGCATCAGTATTTATTTAAAGCAGCTCTGAGGAGCTGGGCTGTGCTCGTCTTCTCTGCGTTGCTGCTGGGGTGCTGCTCTTGGGCTGGGCACCCCAGGCTGTAAAACACGAAATCCTCAGTGAACTCTGAAACCTGGGGCCTAATTACAGCTGCCTAAAAACCAGCCTTGCTAAAATGCTCAAGCACTGGGTGAGGTACCAAACAGCTCTGCCTGTCCCTCTGTCCCTTTATCTTAGTGGCTGAAGTGCCACCAGGCTGGGGATCCTGGCACCCGCTGTGGCTCCAGGTGCTTCACCTCTCCCAGGACGTCCAGTGCTCAATCTCTAGAGCACCAAATCTTCTCAATGTACGTGATGGTTGTAGGAAAATATCCCCTTGTCTTTATTTTATAGCAGTGTTGCTATTTACATAAGAGATAGTCTATAAAACCGTGTTTGTTTTATTGTCTCCAAGGCAGTGTTCTGAATGTGACAAAATAATAAATACCTTGGTGAAAAAAAATCTCAATGTGACTTGCTGAGCTTTTATTTATTGCAGAAATTTATAATCCAAATTAAATTTGATAAAAGTAACTTCTCTGTAATGTATTTCTTCCTTTCTAAATGCTAGCATAAAGGTGTCAGTGCTGGTTAGCTGGTTTTAAACACTGTCAGTGTTTAAAAATTATTTTACTCTAGGGAGCCCGTGAACAATTTAAATCCAAACTGCACGTATTTATGCTTTATGTACACTGTGTAATTAGGAAAAAAGAAAAGGAAAATTTCGTACCCATCTTTATGGATGATCTGAGCCTGAAGATTGGGCCTGTGGTGTCTAACTGAGTGCGCATTATCTACACTTGAATTTTGCCTGTGTTTGTACAGATCATTATATTAGGATATTAGATTTGGGAGAAAAAACTCGTTGGAAGCAATTTCCCTTTTTCTGAGAGGCAGTGAAGCAACTCAAACCAGAAATATTTTGCAGCTGAAGACAGAAATGGCTCAGAGTTTTCCTGTGTCTGTGGGGTCGCGATACTCGTGTGAGTGCCCAGCTGGGTTGGACAGCCAGAAAGAGAACCAGCCTGGCTGTGTGGGAGGTGCTGTGCTGTGAGCTGGTTGAACTGCGGCGTCCCTTTAGTGTCTGTGGCTGCAGGGAATGGACAGGAATCTGGCTCTGCGTGGTTCTTGGCATAAATAGAGGGAAACATTTTAAATAACACTTCTGTGTTGTGACTTTTGAAATGGGGGGTGCTGTCTGAGCATCTGCGTTCCCAAAACCTTCCTGTTGCAGAGCCGAGGGTCAGGGTGTTGTCCCTGTTCATGGGGCTGCAGAGGCTCTCAGCGCAGTCGAGTCACAGCGTTGGATGCTGGCTTGAAATTCTTGAACAGTCTCAGTGAGCTAAAAATGGAGAAAACACAAATTCCTCCTGAATTAGAGAGTCTGTAGTGAAGCAATCATAGCTGGCTCGACAGGCTGTATATCCTCCTGCTCTTTCTCAGGATGGTTATTTGCAGCCGAGTTTTGCTCACTTGGAGAGTGTAATGAACTATAAAAGGATGTTTGTCCAATTCATCTTCATTTAAATGCCTTCTCTTGTCTTAGATGTCTGTTTTACTTAGGAATGCTTAATTTGATAACCTGAGAATTAGTTCAGCCAATTTCCAAAGGAGAATTCCTGTCGCTGGGGTGTTTTGCTTGTTTGCCCTCTATCAATAGTGAAGCCTCTTTTGGAGATCCTCAGCTATACCCTCCCTTTAGAAACAACAGCAAAACCCATTTCTTAGTAAATACACTTTTACTCCTTTGTGACATGCACTAAGGGCAGCAGTGCCCTTGGAATGAATGTCTGCTGCAGAACCAGGTTCCCTGGGCATGGGGAAGTGAAAAGGCAGCAGCAGAAACGTGGCCTGATAAGGAGTTATCGTTGTTAACTGAGCACCCTGTGCCAGCCAGCAGAAAGTGTTTTTCTTTTGGTGGTCTTGAGGAGGGAGCACCCGGGGAAGGCATCAGTCTGTTTAAACAGAACTTTATTATGCCAATTTGTTATTTCGCCATCACCATCCGACAGGAACCTGTGATTTGAGTGAGCCATGATGCTGAGAACAGAGTTAAATTTATCTCAATTAAAGTGAGCGTGCTCTGTTGCAAGAACATCAGAAAAATAAACTTTCGCAGTCAATAGAAAGAATTTTGTTTTACGTTCAGCTTGATGGCTGGATCCAGCTCACCGGGGCTGTTGCACGTGGAGCTTTTCCAATCCTCCCAGGCCTCCCTTCACCCATCCATAAAATTGCTGTTTCTTGCTTGTATTAGTGTTTTAAGATAAGATTTTTCTTGGCAAAATGCAGCGATGCTTGAGTGGGTTACTCTTCTGAAATGCAGATTATGAATGCATGTGAAAACAAGTCAGGTTATCAGATGCTGCACCATTGGAATAGCATGTCCCAGTGCCACCTGTAATACTGGGATGGGCCAGTGACTTCATCCCGGTTTCCCAGCAGCCATGACGCCGGAGTTGTGTGTGTAGGAGGGGTAGAAGTATCTCAAAGAGCTGGTTTGCTCTTTTCTGGTATTTTCCTGCTTCTAATTAGAAACTATGATTTATCTTAAGCGTTCTTTACAAGACAGAAGGCTCTTAAATGTGTTCTGCTGGGTTCACCAGCTCATCCTGCTTGGCCTCCAACGGGCTCCTGTCCTGGCATCCAGAACTGCCCGCTGTCCCCTTCCTGCAGGATGATGCTTGCCTCCTCTTCCTCACTGTTGAGCTTCCTCCCCTGCCAGGCAGATGCCCATTATAATGAGATGTAAAAAGAAAAAAAAAAAAAGTGGGGGGTGCGGATAATAAAGGCAGAGGAGTGTAATGTTACAGCTTGATTTGACAGGACCTCCTGCTGTTGCAGCTGCCAGTGCCAGCCATGGAATAGATTAATCTGTATTCCAACACGCTGAGCTGAAGTCAAGATCGATCTAATTAGGGTGTTTTAAACACTGCTTGCATGCTGAAGTCTCTGTGCCTGTCTGGAGAGGGAAAGGCTCCTGAGAGCTTGAGGTGATCCTGGGCTAAGCAGGACCCTGGTGCTGCTGCAGGAAGCACATGGGATATGACCTCCTAGAGCCAGGGATGTGTCTGGCGTGGTGCTCTGCAGGATTGGGATCGTGGGGAGCTGGCCATGGGGCAGCAGCAGTGCTACTGGCAGATGAGAAAGAGAGAAGCCTCCTATCTTCCCACATCCATGAGTTTAGGGGATTTTGGGATGTTTGTGTGAAAAAAGTTGTTCTTGATGCATAGTAGCTGCCAACTGGTACCTGTTATTTCTGTGAATGCACCTTCGTGGTGCTGAGCACGGCTCGGTTTGCTGTTTGCTTCTCAAAGGAATCACATTTAGTCATTCTTTGAAATGGGACTTGGCTGCAACCTCTGCCTCTGGCCTTGTCTGTGTCCTCCTTGGAAGTGATGCATTTTGTGCAGGTGATGTGGACTTTGGCTGAGTCTTACATTCTTACGGAGAAGGTCCCAGAATGTTCCTAGCAGGGAGGCTGCCTGTGGCTTCACCCCGGGGCAATGCACAGTTCGTGGCCTCTGTCTGCACTGAGATCAAAGCCAGGCAGCTGCAGGTGCTGCATTCTGGGGACTCAAACAGCATCACCTACTCACCATTTCCCAAAGGAGATCCGACCCCGAGCAAATATTGTGATTACGGCTTTTGAAGCGTTGCCCGTGTGAGATGGAGATTGGGTCAGTCTGTGGGGAAAGGGTGAGACCCCGTCCGTGGGAACCTGCACCCCAAGGTTAGCGTTTCTCCCTTCCCGTGGCTGTGCAAACACTTGAATCTCCTGAATCATGGATTCAGCCTCTCATCCCATCAAGCTTTGCCCTCATTTTGGCCAGTGTCCTTGCCCACGGATGTTGGTATTTATTGGGCCTGGACTTGCATTACAGCATAACCTTGATTTTGGGGTGCGGCATAAAACACACTAGTGCATTATTTTTCAGGAAGCTGACAAAAAACCAGTTTAGATGGTTCAGAAATATTTCTGTAAAATATTTCTTTGAACATTTTGACCAGGCAGCTAAATATTTCCTGGATTTTCTGCAGTGATGTTGAAAGAATAACCTTGTTCTCAAAACCTCTGTGTCAGCTCCTTTAGACTTGTCAGTAGTTTTAAAGATTTTATTGATAAGATGGATAAATATCTGCATATGACCACCAAAGCAAAATTGATGGCTAAAATACATTTCCTAGTAAAGGGAATATCGGAAAAAAGCAATGAAGATAGATCATTGGTGAGAATACTGCTACTAAAATGCTGCATCAACACTTCCAAAAAAAGGTTGGGGAAAAAAATAGTGTGACATACAGAACGTTGGCTTCTTCCTAAACCAGGAGAACATATGTTGGCATATATGGGGGGAAAAAAAAAAAAAATCTTCATTTTATTGAATTTCTTTCACCTTAAGAAAATGGGATCTTGCAAGAACTTGAAGGTTTTTACAATACTTTTAATGTCAACACTTAATTTGGTGTCGCTTTTTGTGGAGTATCGGTTTCTGTGCAGCGAGAGCGTGCGCTGACACCCCCGGAGCCATCCTTCACCCCCGTTAGCCTGTCGGAATGACGGAGCAGCCACACGGTGCGGCCACCCGATAAACCTGTTATCTGCCTGCTCCTCCTGCCGGCAGCGCTCCCAATCTCCTTGGAACATGAAAAATTGACACCACCTCAGGCAGAAATCTGTTTCCAAAAGGAAGCTCCATTTATAAGCGGCTAATGAAATGGGGGGGGTGTGCGTGCGCCTGTGCAGCCTCTCCTCGTGCTGCCCTTGTGCAGGATGCAGATAATCCGTGAAGCAGGGAGCACAGACGCCCTGGCCAGGCAGCCTGCGTGCCTTCACCTTCCGGGGCCCAGGCAGTGGGAGCAGGAGCTCCTAGCAAGCACAGTGGTGTTGCTCGTTCTTTGTGCTGGCCTGATTGATCAAGGCTGCTCGTGGCTCCAGGCTGGGCAGCGCTGGGGAAGTGCATGGTGTCACAGCAATGAGATGTTGATCCCTCTCCTCTGCACGCTGTGTTTCCCCCCTCTGAAAATATCAAATCTTGAGGCCCCATTGCTCCTCATCACCATGGGTGAGGAAGTGTTTATGGCCATTAATTTTCATCAGTCTTAATCAGCGAGATTACCGTGAGGACATCTTGGAGAAGCTAGGGGGGGTCTGAACCACCAGGTCTGTGTTTAAAGCAGACCTGCAGGTGGGAAGTACTGCTGACTGGTTTGGAAAGGGAGAGAAACTCCAGCCCTTCTCCTTTGCTTTGCACCGCTGTGCTTGGGCTTGAGGCGAGTGGCTCAGTCACCTCTCGGAGTGGTGGGACATTGACACAGGTGTCTCCTGTGTGCTCGCAGCCTTGGCTTTTTACTTGCCTCCTTGATTTGTGCTGAAAAATATGACCCCCAAGTGCAATTGAGAAGACTGTAAACATGTTTATTTGGTCATTTCTGGTTTGTTGTGGCCCATTTATGTTCATTGATGGGATTTTCTGTAAATGAAAGTGGTTGGTTTGAGAATTTTTCCACTAGCTCATACCACTTCAGTCTCTGCAGGAGCACAGTTATTCTTTCTCCAGTTCTCTTGTTTCAGTAGCTGTCCCAGCCTTGGTGATCTGAGGGTCATTTGGGTGACAGTGCTGGCTTTGGGCAGGGCTCCTTCAGGCCCAAAAGAGGAGGCAGCATGTGGTGCCTTTAGGCTGTGATGGAGGGTCCCAAAACATGTGTGCCGCAAGGCAGGCACACGGCCTGGGGAGGAAACCAGAGTGGAACTTGTGCTCTATGTGAGGTGCTTTAGGTGTCTGAGGCAGAGGAGGAGGAGACCTCACTGGCTAGGCTGGCATGAGGGGCTGTCTGTGCTCCCTGCAGACATGGCTTGTGGCTCTCACTGTTGCTCTGTCTCCTCTCACCATGATGGGAAGGAACCAGGGTTCTGCTTATCAACAGCTGCACGCTGGAGTGTTAATAGTAAATTTAATGGCATGTTACGGAGGGAAATAAGCTCCTCTTCCTGATCTCAGCATGCAATTTTCATTTTGTATTTCTAGAACATGTCTGTTCCATCCTGGCCTCCCTTCTGCGAAACCTGAGAGGGCAGCAGAGGACACGGTTACTGAATAAATTCACAGAGAATGACAGTGAGAAGGTGAGTGCTGAATGTGTGTCTCAGTCTCTGTGCTGCCAGGCTGGGAGGGTTCTTGCTCAGGGCAGGGTGCCTGGTGCACTCACTGAGTTATGAAAAACCATCCTCGTACCTGCCTGCAGAGACTTGTGCTGTCACAGACCTTTGTTCTCTCGTTCACATTGTATCTACAAACTGCAAAACTGGACATTGAGTGCATGGCCTCCACATCACCTTTGCTCTTGTTTTCTGGTGCTCTTGCATATGGTAGTAGCAATTCTGTCCTGGGTTGTGTCTCTGCTGAAACCCGGCCATAGAAGACAATATGCAGCGTTACATCGTGCTGGCTGTGAGATCAGGACAGCGTGGAAATGCGCCAGCGTGTCTGGTGGAGCTCTTTTGCAGAGAGTTTAGGACTTGCTGTCGTACACATTTAACATTCCCCACTCCTCTCCTAGAATGTTTCACTTCAGTGGTGTTTGCTCTGGGAAATTCTTCCCAAAATATTTACATGGTGGTGGATAGATCAAAGCTTCGCAGAAAAGAAATAGCAGCTTTTGCAAACCAGGGATCCCAAGGGATTTGTAAATTCTGCCACTGGGAAAATACTGGTTCCTTAGTATTCCTCATTAGTGTGTTTTAAAGGTGTTTTTCATAACCTGTTCTACCAGTTGTAGATAATTAGTTGTAGATAGGATTCCAGCTGCCCTAACACAGTTCAGAGTAGAGTGGGAGAGCTGGAACATCCAGCACAGATAGACAAATCCGCTGGGGAAACCAGGAGCCTGGAGGACCACGGCACAGAGAGTGAGCTGGGGACACGTCTGTTTGGTGCCGTTTTTCTGGCACTGATGGGACCGTGTTCCCATATGGGATTTACATCCAGCCTCAGCAGCCTCAGCGCGTTCATCCGACCAGCACTCGTACCCTCCTTCTGTAACACGTTGCTTCCCGGGAGGGACAGAGCTGCCTGTTGCTTTGGGAAGGCTGAAGCCGGGAGGAAAACAAAATTGCGTGAAGGATTAAAGATGATTGCATTGTTCTTTTTTTCTTGCTTACGCCTCTCTCTCCTGCCCTTGCAGGTTGATAGGCTGATGGAACTGTATTTTAAGTACCTGGATGCAATGCAGGCAGCTGATAAGAAGATTGATGGGGAGAAACACGTATGTATTGCTTAAGTTTTGCTAGGTCATGTCTGCAACACCTCTGCACAGCCATGTCATCTGCACAGGAGTTCTGGCTCAGCCAGTCACCATCATCAGGTGTGCCCTCATACCTGTGCTGTTACCTCTTGATTTCTATTGCCTCACTCTCCAAGTTCCAGGTAACCTCAGATAAAATGGGCCAAGAATTTCTCTACAAGTGCTTCTGGCTGTCTCTTGGAGTGAATTTGACTAGAAGTACCTAAGTCTGTGCTTCAGTTTGCCTTCACTTTTACCTGGCTGCAGTCCTGCTTGGTTTGGCAGATGGAGAGCAGGTGAAATGCAGAGAGACAATTACATGATAATGTGCAAGGCCTCCTACCCTGCTCTGTAGAGTTGTGATCAGCGGCGAGAAAGTGTCTGTGTTGATGAGTTAGCTGAGGTGCAGCCAAGGGCTGTGTGCTCTCTGCACACCAGCAGCGAATGTTTGAGTGACACGAGCCTTGGTACCGCACAGCACTTTCTTGGAACTGAAGCTGGAGCAGACCTTTTGAAAGGGAACGAGCGGCTGGAGTCAGGAAGCAGCTTGCAGAGCTGTTAGCGAGCTTGGCCAGCTTCCCACAAGATTATCTGTATCAGTGCTGGGGAGGGTGTGAGATTGATTAGCGCCGACGGAGAGCAATGGCTGCAGCTGCCGTCCTGCGCGCCGCGTGCTCCGCATGCCACGGGCGGCAGCCCCCCGCCAGGCCCCGACAAACAGCTGCCTGCCCGCTGCCAAGGCTGCTTCTCTGGGCACTGCCAAACATTCCGAGGGCATCGGAGCGCTGCTGCTGCTCAAAGAGGCACGGGAGTGAGTGATGAATGGAGCTGCTTTTGCTGCCAGCGCTCAGGCTCCATATGGACAGCGGCAGCGTCACCACTGAGCAGTGGCCTGGAGGAAAACAGCATTTACCCTTTCCTGCTTTTCTTCCGTGCTCTGTCCTTCCTCCTCAGAACAGGGCAAGAAATGATTTATTCTTTACGTTTTGGTGTTGGTGTGGGGGTTTTAGAATTCAAAAACCAGAATGGATTTTGTTGGTCGAAGCCTTGTAGCGTGTTGGAGCTGCCGTACAGAGCCCTGAAATAACCACATGCAGAGTGAGGGTATGTGCCCTTTACCCAGGAACACCCTGGAGCAGCCTGCAAACGTTAACATCTGTAGCAAACAGCCAGCACAAAGCAGGAGTGGAGAGAATTTGAGTGTGAAGAAGCTGTTTTGGAAGCTCTTCAATTAATAATATTAACCCATTTGTGTCTAGTAGTGCACAAGAGGAGTAAAACTAAGGAACGTCAGATTCTCCTCCTGTATCCAGAATAAATGGACCTCAATTCTTTACCTTCTATTAGAACTAATAATAGGATTTGGCAGAAGCATTTCATGGATGCAATGTATTGGGCACAACATGTATAAAATAGGATGTTGAAGTTCATTCCTAGCTTGGAACACTCTTGGAGAATTATCGTTTGCTTTATTTTGTAGCATCGTCAGGTGGTCAGTGGCACATGGTCTCCTGAGATCTGAAGTGGCTCAAGCGTTCTCCCCACACAGAAGTAGGCAAAAGCCATCATTCTGTCTGTCACATCACGGCACTGTCTGGCTGTGACAGGATTTATGGGGCACTTTAATGTTCGTTGTTGTGGCACATGAATCACTGAGGTGGATTGTATGAACGCTTCAGAAACTGTGCTCTGTCACTGAGGGACTTTTGACCTTCCTCTTGCACTAGAGGACATAGTACCCCAAAAATCTGGTATGCAGATGCTCGTCTTTCTCTCTGCCCCATAGAAAAATGATACTTGGTGATATTTTACGGGTTCAGCCTACACTGACGAGAGCGAGATCCGAGTCTGATGGACAGAGTATCCTGGTGTAAGTCTTGCATTACAAGGAGTGAAAAGCTGATTACACAAGGAATGACTGAGTGCTTTATCTTTAGTAGTGCAGCTGGCATAAGAAGCTCCTGCTCTTGCAGTTCTCCTCCTTTTTATTTCTTTTAGCTTGGCTTATTTTAGTGATCTGGTTTATAGCCCTGCTTTTCAGCCCATGGCAGTGATGGTGGGGGGAATAGCTGAGGGTGGAAGGGAGGGGAGGAATTTCTGAAGCCAGCTGTTTTGAGGAGAAACAGTTGTAATAATCTGCACCCTAATCTAGACTGTGGAACGGGATGAGGTCACTGAGCCCCTTCTCAGTGTTACCCCCTTGTTTGCTTCAGTGGAGTCTGTTCAAAAGGGTTCAGAGGTGATAACTTGGTGATTATCCTAATTGCCACGTGAAACCCAGGAGCAAAGTCCATGAAAGCGTTGTCTCCAACACCTGATGCCTGTCTTAGCACTTTTCTCAGAGTTTTTAGTTAATGAAAATATCTTGTTCGCCTCTCAATTTCTTTAATTATTTCTGTAGGAAACGGTGCAACATCCTGTGGCCTTTACCTCTCTCTAAAATGAGGTATAATTATGGGTGGCAGCAATAGCCTTGATGATCTCTAAAGATGGTAGGAAATGACAAGAGATAGTTTAATATTTTTATAGTTCCACAGAAAATTATGCTCATCAGGTTTATTCAATAAAATATTCTCACTAGACACTTTGTGCTATAATGACTTACAAATTACATGCTAATTGTGCTACAGTTCAGCCACTCCATTCCTTGAAAGGAAGAGGTGGAACTCCTAGGATGAGCGTGGTATCCACAGGTGGGGATAACAGGTGGGGATTTGTGTCAGCCCATCCTTTCAGTTTGTTGTAGAAAGACCGAATTGCCTGGAGCTGTGCCAAGGGCAGGACGTGATGGCTGTGAGTGTGGCTCTTAGCCTGTGGTCTGAAGGCCCCTCCTGAACATGTCTTGCATCCCTCAGCTCTCCCCAGTGATACAGACAGAAAGTA
Source organism: Mohoua ochrocephala (assembly GCA_013398855.1). NCBI lineage: Eukaryota > Metazoa > Chordata > Aves > Passeriformes > Acanthizidae > Mohoua > Mohoua ochrocephala. The sequence continues at coordinate 16,576 of VZTA01023109.1, read as the reverse complement.
GTGAGGGGAGAGACTCCATCCTTAGAGCGAGAGACGCGTCGTGGAGGTTGTTTTGGTGCACGGCTTTTTGGAACACGCTCGCTTCTGTCTCCACCTGGATTGGCCTCGCTGTTCCACGTGGTGAGGATGTAAAACCAGCATCCTGGAGGTGTTCTTTGTTCTTCATCAGTACCCGTTCCTTTTGCTCTGCCCAGCTGTGCAGTGCGTGCAGGAAGGTGAGTGATAGATGAGGAGGGATGAGGATGCAGAAATCTCCTCCACTGCCCGTGTGGAGCAGCGTGATCTTTGGTACAGCATTGGCACATCCATCGCATCTTTAGGCTTGGGAGTCTCTACTTAACACCTCGAGGCCTGTCAGTCCTGCCTCATTAGTGTGAGAGAAGCTCATTTTAGCTTCACAGAAGCCCATCTTATTGCTGTCTTCTCCCATCAGCAAGGGGCATCTCAGTACATATTGCTGGCAGATTAGAAATGGCACCTGAGCGCTCATTTGGAGGTTAGCGACTGACAGCTTTGAAAGAGAGACCAAGTGGGAAGGAGGAGGCTGCTTGGTACTGTACTGGAGGCAGATTAGCACTGAAAGGGTGGCTGTGGCTTAAAAAAAAAAAAAAAAAAGGACTGAAAAGGCACCTTAAAACTGTACTTGTCTTCTAATTCATATCTGCTTAATTTACTGGCACAAAATAATCTTCTCTGCCGAGAGGGGCTGTTGGAGCCGCCGCCGCTGTGTAATCAAGACCGCGGCTGCCTGGATCCGGCCCCTGTGATCGCCGTGCTCGGATCAGAATACAGAGCAGACCCGGCCTTTGTTTCTTGCTCTGGAGATTCAGAGTCCTGGCCTGTGGATGTTTTTCTGCTCAGGAATTTAGCACTGTTGAGCAGAGCAGCCAATAAGCCTGTGTGCAGTGCGGAGTGCGAGTGGTGGTTCAGGAGTGAGTGTGTTGTCTTTCTTGAATGTTTTTTTTTGATAATTCAGTCAGTATTCAGCTCTCTCACTAGCCAGAGTCATCATTGTTTAGCTTTAGAGACCAGATTTGAGCCATTTGGCATGGATGTAGGGTGAGGGAAGTCACTGCCTGCACAAAATTGGATTTTTCTATTTACTGGCAAGAGCTCACATGCAGGCTTTGCCCAGTCATGCCTGTGCCCATGATTTTGAGAACCTGGAGTAAACGACAGTCATGCATGTGTTGGAGTCTTCAGGATCTGTTGCTAAAGCATCACATCTGAGTGTAGCCAAAGCAGTTGATTTCACAGCACAATTAAGAAGGCACTGGTTTTTAAACTTGTTCTTTTACTGGCAGACTGGATTTCTAGGCGGAAAGGAGAACTATTTCACTACCTGAGCTTTCCTCTCCCTTTCGGGAAGAAGCGAGAATCAGCTGTCTAAGTCACTCCATCAGATTTCTGTCCAAGGAGCATCCATTGCCCCCCTCCGGGGAGAGTCGCACAGCCTCATTTTCCTTCTCGTGCCTAAAACTCTCAACTCACCGTTAGATGCGAGGGCTTGGCTTGACAGAACAGCAAAATTTGGCAGCCTCGGCGAGCTTTGGTGCCGGTGACCTTGCGTGTGTGCGCGTGCCTGGAGCACGTGCGCCCGAGGAGGCGCGTCCTGCGGAGCGTTGCAGGTACAGAGCGCTCGCAGGTGATGGCTCTAATGAGGAAATATTGCTCCGCCGGCGCGCGCCCACCTGCCAGACGGCTGCGGAATAAATCACAGAGCTGCAGCGAGCTCGCGGGGCTGACGAGCTGCTTCCTTTGTTTAAGAACGAAACCAGGAGACAAACCCCAAAATGCAGGAAGAGGTGACACGTGACGCGGTTGTTTGGGCCTGTCAGCCTCCGTGAGGATGGAGTGCAGGCACGTCCCACGGCCGGCTCGGAGGAGGCCGCTCTGAGCTCGCTGCCAGGCGGCTCTTGCCAGCGTTTTGAGGAGGATGGGCTCTCTGGACACGAGGGATGGAATGGAATGGAATGGAGGAGTGGAATGGCCTCTTGCATTCTTCCTCTGGCCTCCCTCTGGGCAGGTCTCTCTGGTGAAACTCATGTGTACAGAGGAAGGATGGATGGTGTGTCGTCATTCCCATGGGAGTCAGAGCTCTTTGGCTAAAAAACCCTGGCCCGGGTCTGCTCTGGCAGCACCCCTTACAGACACAGCTGGAAGAGCCTGGCTGGGCATGGAAAAGCTGTCCTTGTGCAGGATTTTCAGATGTGTTTTCTCATCTATCAGTCAATTATGAAGCTGGAAGCCTGATAGGTCTTTGAGTGTGCTGGAGTCACGTTCTGCACTGCTGAACAGCACCCTCAGATGGCCAGTAAAAGAGCAGGTTTTGTTCCATTCTCACAAAGAACTTGTAAATCACAGGTACACAGATCTGTTCCATAGTCACACACTCTCACCCCTCAATGTAGAAGTGTGATTTGTATGTTTAAATTAAATTTTTAACTTGCAGATGGACACACTTCACAACCAGCAAAGGCAAAACCTTCTTCAAAACTGAATGAAACGTTTTGTGAATTTAAATGAATTATTAAAAATATTTCTTCGGTGAGAAATATATGGCTGATAATGTCTGGGAGAACAAAGCCGTTCTTAAGAAACCACAGATTCCACCAACATTTTGCCACTCGTAATGGGAAGCGCTCTGAGAGAATTCTCACACCTTTCCTTCGTGTGGCTTTACAGGACATGGTGCGTCGAGGAGAGATCATAGACGATGACATGGAAGACGAATTCTATCTCCGTCGTCTGGATGCCGGGCTCTTTGTGCTGCAGCTCATCTGTTACATCATGGCAGAGATCTGCAATGCCAACGTTCCCCAGGTAAAGCTGTGTACGAGGCTGGCAGATCATCTGTGCTTCCATTCATGGTGCAGACAAGGCTCTAAATCCTTGCAAACGCTGCTGCGTTGAGTAATTGTGTCTCTAATTCCTTTTTGGGGAGGAAACCTTCTGTTTATTGCACTTGTGTCCATACAGCTCCATCAAGTTGCAGCAGATAGGAGGGCATTAGTGGGGACAGAAGCTGATTGTTGTCACTAAATTCATATAATCTGTGTGAACGAGGTCAGGGTTTGAAATGGAAAGGCCCTGTTGATGCCATTGCTGAGGGAGCACTGGAAAGGGACCTGCTCTCAGGAGGTCTCACAAAAGCACAGCTGCAGCTTTTCTTGATCTGTGCAAAATGCTGCATCTCTGCTTCTTCTGTGAATACGTTGGTGCTTGTGAATGCATTCTGTGGCTTCTTATTTCTGTGCCATGTGCCTTCCTGGGTGTTCCTGAGCAGATGCTGAGGGCTGCCAAGACTGAGTTGGTTTTTGTGGTCCTCAGGTCTCCGCTTATCCCTCAAAGTGGGAAAAAGTGGGGCTGTGCATGGACTTGTGTTGCACTGAAGATCTCTTTCTTGTCTTTCCTACTCCCCATCAGATTCGTCAGAGAGTCCACCAGATCCTGAACATGAGAGGCAGCTCCATTAAAATTGTTCGACACATCCTGAAGGGTGAGTAGAGCTATCTCTGTGCAAGTGTCTCATCGCTACCAGGGACAGCTTGGTCATCGCTGTGCAGGATGAGCCTTCACATGTAATTCTCCTTGGCTTCCTGAGCATCTCCAGGCAGCAGCTGAGCAGTGTTCCGAGATCCTGGCAGGGCTGGAATCACCCTGATTAGTGGCGTGCTTTGCTTTGCCTCCGAGTTAGGACACTTGCTGTAGCTGCTGTCAGAGAACAGCACATCACTCCGCGCTTCCATCAGCTCCAGCCTGGCTGGAATTCACTGCTGACATTAACGTGAGAGTAAATATTTAAGGGAAGTGTACACGCCTGCTAGAGGGAAGAATAGTGGAGTCTCATCTTTCATTAACATGGCCCTGCACTTTACCATCTGCACCATATTAGTACCCGTGGTGTATTTGTCTTGTTCTTAGTGTCAGATTAATATGGATTATAGCATTAAAGTATCCTCCATAGCTTTAAAATGTAGCTGTTGTGATTTGCAATCCCAGTTTTAAAGTACTGCTTGTTATTTTTAATGCTCATGGTGAATTAGAGCGATGCCTGTTTGAGCTGTGGCCCTCCTCTGCAGCCTGCTGTCCTTCAGCAGCAGCAGCCAGTGGAACTGAGGGAGAGGAGGGCAGGACTCAGCCTCTTCCCATGGCCCCTCAGAGCTGAGAGGCTTAGTGGGAGCAGCAGGGAGCCAGAGCTGCCCAGAGAACATGCTTCCCTATGGAGTGTGTCTGCTCCAAAGGGGCTGTGTTGTTTTCAGTGTGGGGCAAGGAGTCTGTTTTTCTTCTGGAGGGAAAGGAAGGTTGGCAGCGTTTCTGGGATACTGGGCTGTGGGATGTGTTTCAATGTTTCGTACTTTCTTTGGGAGAAACAATGTTCTGGGCTTTTCTTGCCCCCACTTCAACACTGGCAGGTACACACAGCTTATTTCCTGCAGGACCTGTCAGTTTTCTCCCTTCTCATATGCAGGAAAAAAGGAATCAGAAGGCTGGCTGGCATGACGAAATTAAGAGTGATTTTCTGACAGTGCGAGATTACCTGCAGCTATAGGCAATCTCTTTGGCCCTCGTCCTTAGCCACGAAGTGCAAGTTAATGCCTGCTGGTGAGCAGGGGGGCTGCATAGGACGTCTTTTCTGATTTTAATTATGATACTTGAAAATTCCTGCCTCTGAACCGCCCCTTTCCAATGTGGAATACGGCACACGTCCGCGTTCAGATTCCCACACTTGCCCTGGGCCGTGAGTCCCTGAGGGAGTTGTCTGCACACCTCTCTGGATTTGCACACCTCACGGTCACGGCTCTGGGTTGTTGATTTACATACCAAGCTGAATTGGAGGGCAGCTGCATTAAAATTTCATCCGATTCTTTCTTTCCCAGGCAGTGACTTGCATTGTGAAACTTTCTCCGCAGTTGGATCGGGTGTTGCAAGCTCAGGGTCATGCTGGGTTGGGTGCTCTCAGCAGCACCACGTTCCCTGCCTGAAGGGGCACATTGGCTTGTTAATAATGCAGGGATGGGTGCAGAGTTTGGGCTCTGACTGCAGCTCTCCCCAACTCCTGTACCTGCCAGTTTTAGAGACTTTTAGAGACAATAGTCAAAACCTCAGTGATAAATTTCTTAGTGGGTCCTTGTGAAGTCCTGCAGTGGGACGCGGGAGGCAGGAGCAGCACTGGGCTCAGCTGCAGTCCGGGCTCTGAAATTTGAGCTTTTCAGTGGTTACACACCTGTGTCCACATCCGTGGTCAGCACAGATTCACCGGCCTGTAGCAGCAGCACCACCAGGGACATGCACCTGCCCCTCTGAAGGAGTCCGTTCCCTGGACACAGCTTCCCAGGGAAGCAGAGGGCTTGGAGCAGGGGTTTGGACGTGGACCCTGCAGTGTGCTGCTGGGCTGCTGGGGCCAGCAAGGGACTTCCAAAACTTCACTGGAATCAACTGTACGAGACTCTATTGCAAGTGACTGAGAGATCAGGAGCTTGAGCCTTGGCTGGAATGTTTCCAGGCTGCTTCCCAACTTGCTCTCAGGACAGATGAGGACTGGTTTATTTTTACTTTTCGTTCAATGTTTTGCTCTTGTTCAGTTTTTATTTTCTATTTTTGCATACTAATTAGGTGCTCAGTTTTTAGTTTGATTTTTATGGCCTACATATTCTCCATGTTTCTCTGGCAACCTGACAGCTGATGGATCCCTTGGGGTGGCTCAGAATTACTTACGATGCAAGCAAGGAAGCGAGACTGTTTTCTTATGGTAGGGCTTTCAAGGGGGAGGAGTGAGCAGGGAATAACGGGAGGCTCATTAATGCATTTCTGCAGGCTGACCAGTCCTCCCACACTTCCTTTTTCTGGAAGATCAAGCATTTCTTGCAACAGGACAGTTAGTTTATGCTTTGGAAGAAAACAACTGAATGCTGTGTGCCTTGGCTAGGGAGATGTTTTGGGGATGGAGGCTGGACTGGGGACAGCAGCACTGTCTGTATCTCGAGGAGGTGCCTGGTCTCCATCTGTCATTGGGAATGAGGCACAGGCCTCTCCGAAGCCATGCTTGGGTCTGGAATGGCAAATCTCCCTGTTCCTCACTGATCCAGAGGGACTAGCCATTGATCCTGGCTCCCCCGGGAGCTCTGTCAGAGCTGCTCCTGCCGAGGCCCCTCCCCAGTCCTTACCTGGTGCCAGGTGAGCGGGCACACTGGGAGCTGGGCACGTGGAACGTCTGCTGCACAGGTAAGCACAAAGGAAGGGTCAGTGTGCTCTGAGGATGGAGCTCAGTCTGGCTCACAGTGCCTCCATCTGTGCAGGCTCTGGAGCTTCCAATATCCATTACAAGCCTCAGTATTTCCCAATTGATTTTTACTGTTCTGTAACCATTGTATTTTGTCTAATGAAGCAGAAACCAATCTCGGGCCCTTTCCCTTTGTGTAGCTACAGCAGTGTGTAAGCTCTGGTTAACTGTTGGCAAGAGCAGCTTACATTGGATTTTTTTTTTAGCAGTCTCAGTGAAGTGGTGGAATTTTAAATAAAAAAGTAAATACATAAAATCTCGGTCAGAGATTTACTTTTTTAAGCCTGGTTCTGGGGATTTTATCTGGTGTCTTCAAGCTGCTAATGCTTCAAATGAGCATTAGCAGCTGTCATAACCCAGTAAACATTCTGCCTTGGAGTCACTGAGGCTTTAGTCTTACAAAGCCTAGATGTTTAGAAGGAGAAATGCTGAGCTTTTGAACAAGATAAGAAGAATTTTTGTCTTGTTTTTGTTTAGGTGATCTCCTGGTACAAAGGAAGGGCAGTGTCATTAGTGGCCCTCAGCAGCTCCCTGCTCGAGCCCTAGTCCAAGCAGTCTGGCCATCCTTAGAGCTGGGGGCAGAGCTGCTGGCTGTGCCAGGCTTGGAGACTGTGGCTGTCCCTCACCTGGGCTGGGAGAGGCCCCTGCAGGTGGGAATTGTTGCCCTTGGGCTGCAATAAACTGCAGCACTGCAATAAACTGCAGCGCTCGCACCCAGCGGGGCTGTTGCAGAGGCGCTTACCCTGATGGAGCACGGAAAGGGCTGCTGGGGACAGAGCCGGCTCCTCCAGCTGACAGAAGGCTCTGGTACTGCCTGAGGGGATGGGGAGCCTGAGCTAAGTGCCAGCCTTGGCTGGGAAGGGGACCCCATCCCTGTGCTCCGGGGTCGTCTCCTGCCTGAGGTTCGGATCCCTGGTGCAGCCCTCGGCCAAAGCACGCCCAGCGCAGCAGGGCCGGGCTGCCCCCAGCAATCAGCCCTCACGCAGGGAGCTACAAGGAATCTGTCCTTGTAGGAGCTTTCTGCTGCCTCTAAGAGCTGTGGAGAGCAGCTCCTCCATCGAGGAAAGGTGCCCTGAGCTGGTCCCTTTGCTGGGACAGCGGGCAGCTCAGGTTCACCCACACCAAACCTCAGCGTTACCACCTGCTCACGTTACAGGTACTGGCACGGTTTATAAATATTAAAAATATTTTTCCCAGAGGCCTGGCAAAGAGCTCTACTGCTTTTACATGGAGAGAGAGAAGGTGTGCACACAGGAGGGAAGACTCCCACATCAGCTAACTTCTGCCTGTCCTCGCTGCTTTCAGTGCTCCTGTAACAAAGGCTTTGATGGAGCTCAGCGCGTGTAGCAGTGCTAAACGTATAAATATTAAAGCAAACTTTCTACAGCAACTTACCATTCAGTGCTGAATACAAGCTGTTCTGTTTGTTTGGAAGGAGGAAAAGAATGCAAGCAGGCGGAGGCAGGGAAGCGCTGTCTTAACCATCAGCCTGCTTCTGATTTCCTCAGATTTGTTCAGCTCCTTGCTTCTGCAGCTCAGAACCTGCCTTTCATTTTCTCTTTTTAAACAGTCTTTGAAAATGCAGGTTCTGGTGGCTGGAAGGAGGGAGCTGCTAGGGGCTGAGAGCTGCCAGCTCCAAATAAATACCAGGAAGGAGAGCTACAGAGGGAATGTGTAGTTCTGTGGTGTTTGGCCGTGTGCATGGATGGGCAAGACCGTGGTCAGGGTCTGGTGTCCTCTGCCTGATGACAAGGAGTTTGGTTTGTAGTTAAATCTGAGCTGGTGGCTTTTCTTCTGTGGGGTTAAAAGCACTGGTAGATGGGGGAATTGAGGTCTCCTTGACAAAAATGCTCATTCAGGATGCTTGGACAGCAGGCAGGTTAAACCCAGGACTGGCAATGATTAACAGGTGTCACAGCCCCTGCCTGACCTTCCCTGGTGACACTCAGTGTCCAAAGGGACGTAGGAAGCCAGTGATTTGCAGTGATTTGTGGTAGTGTTTGCATTTCTTGGGCATAATGCCATGATTCCCATGCCAGGGAATGGGTGCTCCTGAGTGCTGGTGTCTGCTTGGGCCAGAGCAGGGAGTTCTCTGCCTCCGTCTGCCACATGAGTGTCAGCAGGTGTTTGTTATGCAAAGCTTTAACCCTGGGGATGGGCAGGAAAGCCATCAGTGCTCCTTGCATGAGTTCCCATTTGGCTGTTTGCAGAGGCTGTGGGTGTGGATTCCGCAGGAGTTGTTGCCCTTGGTTTGTTCCTGTTGCGCTCAAAGCCTGTGTCCCTCTGCTCTCTCCCTGCAGAGTACGCGGAGAACATCGGGGACGGGAAGAACCAGGAGTTTCGGGAGAGCGAGCAGAAGCGGATCCTGGATCTGCTGGAGAATTTCTGAGGAGCTGGGAGACACCTCTGTGTCTGCCCACAAGGACGTGGCGCCAGTTCTCCCTCCTCCTGCCCCTCCTCCAGCCTCTATTGCACGATGAAAGTGATGTTTCTATGAAACTGCTTCTAAATGGGATTTGGGAGATATTAAAGATAGTTTGCTTTTTTTTTAGTTCCTGGTTTGTTATTTGAGCAGTGTTCTGGGAGTGGGGCTGCAGCTGCACACCCAGCACAAAGCCAGCGTGAGATTCCCATCTTTTTTTTCCTTTTTCCCCCTAAATCAAGCTGCCAAGGATCAGTGTGAAACAATACAAATGTATGCGTGGCAGGGAGGGCAGAGAGGAAGCCTGGATGGCTCGAGAGACTGTTTGCAGATTATTCCAGCCTGATCCATTAATGAAAATGTACAACCCTTGTTCTGACGGGAACCAGGGAGGCTGAGGTGGTGGTGTGTGTCCAGTTCATCCCTTCTTCAGTGGCAGAAGAGATCCAGGAATCGGCCACATCAGCCATTCCTATTAAATCTTCCCAAAGGTGAGTGGGAATTGAAAGTAGATTCTGGCACAGGCAGAAGGAAAGAAAAGAGGGAATGAGTCCATAGCTAAGAGTGAGGGGAGGTAAGCAGTGACATGCCCAAATTCTGTCACCTTCCTTTCGCAGTCAGCTTTGGGTCTTGGCTCTGCTTGTTCAGTAGAAAACCAGTGTTGTGGTTCCTGGACAGGGAGCTTGGCTCTCGGAGCAGCAGCGAGTCCCCAGAGCAGGGGGATGGCCCTGCCTGCCCCAGGGGAAGGGGCCACAGCTCGTTCTCATCACCCTCTGCACCACGGTGTGGTTTTGGGTGTCATCGTGCCAGACTCTCGCGCTTCCCTGAGCTGGGACTCCCAACTGGGATAGGAAGTTAGCAGAGGATATTTTCCTGCATCCTCTTTTCTGCTGCTAAAGTTAATGACTGTCATCACAAACCATCGTGGCTCCCGCAAGCTGGGCCGTGCCTAATTTAGAGAGATTTGCATGCTGGCAGCATTCATTTTTTATCTCCAAGAAAAATGCATTGTCAGGGAAGCTTAAAGGCTTCCTTCAATCCTGACTGCACAGGCACTGCTGGCCTGGCGCTATTGAACGCTGGTGTTCGGGGGATCAGCATGGAAGTCGTGGCTTCAGCGGCCACAAAAAGCTGCAAAAATACATTTTTTTGGGGTAGAACTTGTCAAATTCCTCATTTCTTTCTTCTGTTTTCAATCTGCTTCCTTAAAGGTGCTTTTTCCTTTAGCTTTCAGGTGTGTTTAGGTTTTTACTTGAGTCTGGGAATCATTCCCTTTCCACACCAGTGGAGCCGTGGTCAGAGCTGGTCTCTGGTTTCCCCTGGAAGGTGACTGGCTGTTCCCTCACACTGGGCTTGTGTTGGAGGAGCTGAGGAGAAAGGGAGGGATGTGACAGAGGGTTTGAGGCAGAGCAGGAAGGGGACTCAGTGAATGTGGAGCAGCTTCAGCTGAGAAGTGGGGCCGTGTATCTGGGGGAGAAAAGGGCAGGGAAGGTCTTGAGAAAACGGCAGTAAACTGCCTGAGGGCAAGGTAAGTTTATAAATCTGAGTGCACTGATTTCGCTGTGTTTGCCACACGTGTGTGTGTGTACACGTGATCGTTTCCATGCACAGCTGGTGTGGGTGTGCAGTGCGTGATCCCTGCTCCGAGTTGGCTCCTCTCAGATGGGGAAAACCTCCTGCAGCATCCTCTGCAAGTGAAACGTCGCTCACTGCCACAGTGGGTCGTGCCAGTGAGCTCCATTGGAAGCACTCGCAGCAAGGGACAGGAGCTGGAGGAACCGAAAGTGTGGTGGTGTGGTGTGTGGGTTCCCTGGACTCCCTGGGGAGCAGGGAAGGGTCCTGGCACTGCTCCAGCTGCCAGCAGTCAGTGCTGTCCTGGATCAGAAGGAACGGGCACAGCTGGTGAGCCCGGGCCTCAGCAACGTCCTGCGAGGTGGTGGTCCCTCTGCAGGGCTGGGGACGTGGTGCCACCCCTGCACTGTCCCTCATGGTTCTCGGGGCCGTGGTGCTGCACCTGGGGAGCAGCAACACCTTGCTGTGAGTATTTTTGTCTTCCCCATCTGAAGGATTAAGGAATGGCAGTGTGCCCATCCCACCCAGCCCAGCCAGTGTCCCGGTGATGGATGAGGGTGCTCCAGATGTTGCTGAGGAATTTGCGCAGAGATGGTTCCTGCAAGTCAGGCTTTTAGGAGGTGGATGACGAATTATTCTCTTCTAATTTCTGAGCTCTCTCAGAGGGAGGAACCCCACTGCTCCAAAGGAGCCCAGTCAATTGTGATCCTGGTGATCACACCAGGCCCTGCCGTGCACCCACACCTCACTGCTGGGAAACACTGGATCCTCTGCCTTGATCCTTGGGATGGGCTGGGGGCCCACCTGGGCCCACTGTTATTAATTAAGGTAATTATTCAGCTTAATGTGCTGCTCCTGGGCAGCTCGTTTGTGCTGTCATATTGAGCAGCACAGAAAAGCCTTGGAGGTGTGAGGATGGGCACCCCCAGTCTTGGCAGTTGTGGAGAATGATGTTATTGTAATTGGGGGAGGATTAAAAGGTGGAGCTAATACCAGATTTCCTTGAGGAAGCATCCACAGGCTGCAGACAGGAGAAATTGTGCCCTGGTTTAACCCTTCTGGTTCTATGGCCCTGGAACAGCAGCATCACTGTTGGCTTTTGAGCTAAATGTGGGTTTGGGGAGGGGGTGTGGGAGTGGCACGGCCCACAGGCAGCACCCGTGGGACTCTGGGCTGCTGGGAGCGATGGCAGGGACTGGGTGACAGGAGCCCGGTGGCCTTGGCTCCTCTGTGAGCCCTCAGTGTGCTGAGCCACACTCCCGTGCCCGCTCTGCTCTCAGAGTACCGGGACAGCCTCTGCCCAGGGCAGAGGAACGGGCAGGGACAGAGACCCCTCTCCGTTGCACCCCTCCCTGGGCTGTGTTTTCTTGTCTCTGATTGTAAACAGATTTGACTAAAGAGGTAAATGAGAAGGTAATTAAAGGGAACATGATGGATGAGGCACTCTGGTGATGGGAAGCAGGAAACTTGCCCTCCAGGAGAAAGGAGCTGGGAGGGTGTTCTGCAGAGCACCCGCGGTGCCTCATGCTTCCCTCTGCAGCAGGATCCCGGGATGCAGTGGTGGGAGCTCTGACCCCTGGGGGTGCCCAAGGCTGCCCCAGGCTGAGATGAGCAGTGGGCAGTGGCTGCTGCAGGCAGGGATGAGCCTGTCACCCAGACATCTGGACTTTGTACCAGGTGCACGAGGCTGCTCAGCACCAGCGCAGGATTTAAAAGCAGGAAAGCAGCAAGGGATGAGGCAGATGCTGTTCTCAGTCTGTGGGGTCATCGGATTCCTCTGCTCCGTGGAGGCGCTTGCCCCAGTGGGGTTTGGTTGGGCTGAGGCCAGGCTGGGTTTGGCTGGGGCTGGGGGAATCCTGGGGCAGGTCCTGGGGAAGCAGGTGTGGGAAGAGGGAAGGGAGAGGGATGGTGACACCATCCCAGTGCAGTGGGTGACAGGGTGGGAGCCCCAGCGCTGGCAGTATCAGGGAGGGTGGGAGCACTGGTTTCCTCCTGCTGGGAGTGGCAGGAGCTGAAGGCGCTTCCCCCTGCCCGCGGGAGACAGGCACCGACCGTCCTCACTGTGTGTCCAAATCCATCTTCAGCTCCGCTCCCGCCTGAGCCTCCCTAAACGGGGAGAAATGAGTGTAAATCATGGCTGAGGAACATCTCCTGATATCCCAGTGGAGGGACTGAGGCTGTGCTAAATACAGCGAGAGGCTGTCAGCACTGGGAACAAACCATCAGCTGCGAAATAAGTCACTTACACTATTGATTTTTTTAATTTTTTTTTTTTCTTTTAAGGCCTTGCTCTCAGGGAAAGCTTTTCTCCTGGGGCAGGAAATTATTTGGAGGGGGAAGGGCTGGTTGGTTTGTGGTATTTTTTTGTTTAGTTGGTTTTTTACAGTTAATTTTTTTGGTGTTTAATGGTTTGGAAAGAGGGAACTATTCCACAATGACGGACACCTGTGATGTTGCTCCTCTCCATCGGGAACCTGGCGGTGGGTTCTGCAGAGGAAGGAGTTAATGGCCTGGAAACAGGCTCGAGTTCTCTGAAGAAATAATTCTTTTCAAGTAATTTTCTTCTGAATTTTATGCTTTGGGGACTTCCCTGTGCGAGGGCTGCTCTGGGCAGAAGCCTTTGAGTTCCAAAGCCCCCACGTGCTGGGGGGAGTTCCTGGTGCCTTTCCCACATTCTGCTGGGACTCCCAGGGCTCCCCAGGGTAGGGGGCCGGGGACACAGGGCTGTGCCCATTCCAAACCAGGCAGGGGGACAAAGACACCGCGTGTCCCTGCCCAGAGGTGCTCCCACTGCTCTCCCAGCCGGGAAGGGCTGTGCTGGCAGTGACACGAGGAGCCCATGGTGGTGCTGGTGTCTGGAGCAGGGCTCCCTCTACCCCAAACCCCTCTCCTGCTCGGGCTGTTATTTTCAGTGCTGTTGTGGCTGCCGTGGTGTGGGTGGGTGGGTTGTGTTGGCTCACCTGAGCTCCCACTGGCCGCCTCCCCGGCTGCTCCCTGCACTGGGGGATCCCGCCAGGCGCTGCCTCCGTGGCTGGCTGCGCCCGGGATGATTTGTGGAGGAGCAGGCTCTAATGTTGCCTGGCGGGAGCATTGTTTTCCTGCAGCGCACGCAGACCTTTGCAAATAATCTAATAATGCAGGAATGTCAAACTTCAGCTGTGGAAGGAAATCCTTTTATACAGGAATTGTCAAGTCTCTAAACAAGTATCAGAAATGAGCTCAGTATCAATGTGGAGGGTGTTTATTCTGCCCGTCAGAGAGATGAACAGCCCAATTCACTCTCCCAGGCAGACGCAGATTCGAGCGTTGGCTGCTGGACCTCAGGAGAGCTCAGTGCTGAGCCTTGGGGTGCCCTCGCATGAACCCTCAGAGGTGAATTTCAAAATAACGCATGAGGCAGACCCCAGTGCTGCAGCAGCTCTGGGGTTTGGGGTTCGAGGGGTTTTTCTTTCAGTCACTGGGCAGCGTTTGCTGTCGAAAGGGAACATGGGGTGTTGGCACTGGAATGAGCGTGAGCAGCACTCGGGGAGCCAGCAGGAAGGACCAACGCTCTTGCTTTCATTCTGGGTGTCCTTGGGCCAACTCCAGGTTGGAGTTGTGTCCCTGGGGATGTTCTCTGTGCCCCTCAGGGTCTGGGGTCCCCCTGAGGCTGATGCCCCCTGAGGCGCTGCCGATTTGGCTGACCCCTATCCCCTTCCAACCTCATCCAGCTCTTCCGAGCTCCTCTGCACCCTCCAGCGTTGCAGGTTGCTTTTGCCCAATGGACAGGTGTCCCGGGGAATTCACATGCAGACCTTGGGGGCGCAGGAACTGTGATCATGGTGGATGCGGTGCCACTGGGATCTGTGTGGTTTCACTGCATGGAAGTGCCCGCTGGATTCCTCCATCTGGCGAGTGCCCCCCCGAGCAGAACTGAGCAGTGGGCAGGAACCTGGCACTGACAGAGATAAGGAGTGTTTCATCCTCGAGAGCGAGTCCCTGGGCCCGTTCTGCTGAAAGAGAAGCCCCGTGAGGGAGGCGCCGGCTGCTCAGAGCAGTAACGAGAGAGCAGATAAGGGACCTCATTACGCAGCGGGTGCCGGCTCTGCTCCGGGAGCCGCTGGCTCTGCTCCCGCCTCTGTGTGCGAGTGACCTCCCCCGGATCCCTGTCAGACACACGGGGGTTCTTTGGGGCCGCACGGCTGCACCCGCAGGCAGCACCTGCCCGAGGCCTCTTCACTGATGGATTAAAATTGAGAAGGAGAACCAAACCTTCCCAGCACGCTTAAGACATGTGGGCACTGGCACTTCCCTGTCTGCTGGGCCTGTCTACGGCCCCAGTACCCGTTTCTCATCCACTGTGATGGCAGAAAATCTGCTGGAAATGGGACTTAATTCAGGCTCTGCCTCTGGAGGTGTTCCCGGCTCCAGGAGGAATTTATGCTCTTTGCTTCCTCCTGGCGTGATTTATATATCTCTGGTGGTGCACAGGCAGGTTTCAGCCCTCGAGGTGCAGCTGCGCGGCCTCGGCCCCCAGTGGGGGCTGTGCTGCCCTCGTGTCGGGGTGCAGGAGCTGGGCTGGGGCTGGGAATCCCTGCCCATGCCTGGGATGTGCAGTTGTCACTGGGTGACACCTCCAGCTCCTGCTCTGGCTACGCCTGTGGGTGGGTGCCTCTCCAAGTGGGGTGCCAAGTCTGGGGGAGCACAGTCTGTAGCTGCCACTTCAGTGTGGGTTTGTTTTTATTCCCTTGCTGGCCAATGGCAGAGGATGGACCCTGGGCCAGACAGCAGCCACGAGACTGGGCCAATCACCCAAAACGTGGGGCACGGTGAGTGCTTGGCCTTTGCTGCTCCTCCTGTTGCACTTGACCCTGTGCATGAACCCCATCTTTCAGCACATGAACCCCGTCTTTCAGTGCACGAGCTCTGTCTTTCAGTGCAAGAGCCCTCTGTTTCGGGGGTTCGTGAAGTCCATCCTTTGGTACATGAATCCCCCTCTTTCTGTGTGTAGGTTTTGCCTCCACACGTGCCTCTGGGAGATCCGATGCTTTTGCTTTGTCAGGATCCAGCCCAGAGCTGCTCCCTGACACAGCTGTGTTTGCTCAGCGGCTCCTGGCAGCTTTACCTCAGGACTCTTTGCCACTGCTGCTGTTGCCATCCCAGAGTGGGACCCTCTGATCCCAACCAGCCACGGGAACTTCTGAATGCAGCCGGGCACGGCTGTGACGCCCATTTGCCTGTCGCAGCTGCTCCCTCCTTCCCCCAGCTTTTAACTCCGGAGGGAGTAATGAACTTGGGCAGAGATCAATGCTCTGCTCTGAGCCAGGCTTTATTCTGACACGCAGCAAATGCTGCAGCAGGTACAACTTTTTTTTTTTTAAATTATTGATTAGTATCGCAGGTATGAGGCAGCACAGCTCCTGGCTAGGGACCTGCCTTGCTGGAGGGGAATGGGAAGAATACCCCCACTCCTTCTTCTGGAGCCCTGCCAAGGGAAGGGTGAGGAAATACAGTCAGTATTTTCAAATCCAATTTAAAAAATCTCTTTGTAGCCAACATCTGTCATCTCATGGCAGAAAACACCTGAAATAATCTGATTTTTTCTGTTTATCTAGAGAGCAAATAATATCCTTTTGATTGCTCTGTTGCATACAGATACTCTGGTGTGAGTGACGTCTGCTCTGTGCCTCCCCTGGTGCTGAGGCTGATGTTTAGGACGGAGATACAGCCCCTTGGTGAATTTTGGGCTTTTCAGGAGAGGTGTATGCACTGCACGGGTGCTGGCGCTGTGACCCGCTGTGAGGTGCAGCTCTGGAAGTGTTGCTGCTGTCAGTGGGTTTGGCCTCAGGATTTGTGCACCCAAAGGGACATCGGGATCTTACCCGTTCCATGACATCCTGCTCGTGGCAGGAGCAGGGTGGCCGTTCCAGCTCTCTCTGGTGCCACCAGCCACACTCCAGCCGGGCTCTGAGGGTGCATGAGAGCTTGCAACCCACCCCGGCTCCAGGTTTTTCATTTTGAGACAAATCTTGCACAATCCGGGCCAGCGATCGGGATACATGTGGGGACGCGCGTCCTTTCTCTTCCCGTAACGTTTCAAAAACCCCTCAAACTGCCCCCAGCTGGGCCCCGGCCCTTGTCAGTGAAGCCGGAGCGCCGGGCACCGCACCCGCCGGGCACTGCCCCTCCGGCACGGCATCTGCCGACGCCGGGGCCGTGCTGAGATGAACTGGATCACACTGGGCTGAGCGGTACCGGGCCGAACCAGACCGGGCTGTATCAGACCGGGCCGTACCAGACCTAGCCGTACCGTACCGAGC
>VZTA01023102.1:0-16823 GCA_013398855.1 Mohoua ochrocephala | reverse complement strand
TTCTGGTGAGGCAAATGTCTGTTTAGGGGTCACTGTGTGCCAAAAGGAATGTAAAAAATGCTTGGGCACAATTTGTTCAGGCCTGAAGAAGAGTGTTCAGGAAGAGTTCTCAGAGAAAGCTCGTTACAGTTTCAGAGAAGGTAATTATCATGATCTGAATGTAGCAATACACTGAATTTAGAGGGGTTTGCAGAACTGGAGGGGCAGGTAGAGTGGTGAGGAAACCCTTCTGAATACCAGAGAGCTCTGGGGAAGTGGCAGCATCCAAGACTCAGCATTTACTGGGCTTTTGCTGATTGCCCAGGAGTGCAAGGGGGATGACATGAAACTCATTCCCCACATCCAGGAAACGCAGGATGCTCAGAACTCTGAGCCCCCGAGGGCCTGAGGAACCTGAGTCACGCAGTGCCTGGTGTCTCAGGGAGCTCAGTGCCTTTTGAAATTGCCATGTTCCATAGAGGCTTCTGCTCCCTAGAGATTCCTGGGTAGGAGCTATGGAAAAATCTGGTTCTGAAAATCGCTGAATTTGACCACCTGTGATGACTTTCCACATGGAGCAGTTGAAGGCAGATGCTCGAATCAGTCAGAAAATGAAGATTTCATTGTGTGCCTCATGGCACTGAGCCCTCACAGGGAGGGCAGAGCTCCCCAGCACTTCTGTCTAGTTCTCCCCATCCTGGGCAATACATGAATTTCTCACCTTTTTGTCAGAATTGCAGCAGGAATAAACCTGGGCATGAACCCTCAACCCTTGGGAAGCTCCAGCCAGCCCCAAATCCTGCAGCACAGCACACCAGCTCTGATCCCTGCTCCCTGCAGCCAGCTCCTGAGCCAAGGGTGGGAGATCACATCCTTTTTTCCAAGGCAGTGGCTGATGCTGAGCTGGAATACCTTGTCACTGGAAGCACACATCCCTGTGATTGATAAATCTCCCTCGAAACTCACAGAAGAAAAGATTTCTCTGCAGGATTCAGAGTTTGGGTTTTTTTTGTGGATTCAGCCTAGATATATAAGAATGATAATTCCTACAGGGATCAGAAGCTGTTGCAAATGCCATGATTTTTTTGGGAACACGGGATACATCCCCTTCCCAAGGCACAAGGGCAGAGCTGTTTTTACTGGAATTGCGTCTTGGAGAGAGAGCAGAAGTAGGGAACACGGTCTCTTAGCATGATTTCTGCATCTGTTCTGCTCTTCCTAGCTCTCCACGTGGAAATTGTGGGTGAGATGGGTCATTCTCAGGGCGTTTAAAACACTTCTAACAGCACAGCTGAAGCTGTGACATTTATAAACCGAATTTCCTCTGCTCGCTTCGCCGCCTCAGCGAGTGGTCAGGTCTCACAGAAACCACCTTCCTCCTAGATGGAACCTCAACAAAACCAAAATACATTGGGAGTACTTGCATCTGTTCCCAAATCTGTCTCACATCCCTTTGCTTTTTGTTTCCAGGCCCGGGCTGGCCTCGCAGACGACGCCGGGGCAGCACTGCCCGGACTGGGACCTGGAGACGCTGGAGAACTCCTGCGAGCCAGAGCAGCTCTTCGAGGACATGTAGCCACCTGTGGGCTGGGGAAGGGGGACACTGGTGCTTCCAGCAGGGATAAGCCATAAGCTAAAAGGCTTTTTTTTATAGAGTAAAGCCAGAATCTTTGCTCTGAGGCTCCAAACCCGCCTGCGCTGCGTTTCCCCCGCTCTGCACCGTGCGTTTGCAGACCCTTGGCCGCGTACACCTCGTCTGTGGCGGTCTAAAAGTTGAGTTCAGCCCCTGTGTAGACCTTCTATCACCTAGATGTGGGAAGGGAGAGCACTGTTGATGCGTTTTTGCATCCTCACAGCCTCTGATTGTGGTCAGGATCAACCGTTTCCCAGATGTCAGGGATAAAGTGTTTCTAAACGACCACTGTGCTTATTAACCTTTCCCAGCCCAGGCACGGTCTGGATGAATCATCTCCAGCTTTGTCTGAGGTGCAGGTGTGACTTTAGAGTGGTCTCTTCTGAGTCAAAGCATACCAAGAACTGGCCTTTTACTTGCAGGTTCTCTGTGGCACTGTGCATTGTAAGGGATTCTTGCTTTTGGGAGTAAAGTCCTACTGAAGTTGATATTGACTCTATTTTAACCTTCTGTAGAAACCCACAGCGTTTAAAATTGTCATTTTTGATACTTCAGCTTTTTCCTTTAAGGAGATTTCTAAAAAAAAAAATAAAATGCATTCTAAAAATACATCAAATTTGTCTTTATTTGTTAGACTTTATGAGTAAAGGCAGTGGTGACCAAAGTGGGTTAACACCAGAGCTCGTCTTGCCCCAAACTCTTGCTTTCATTTAGATTTAAGGCCTCTCCAAAGACAAAGTTCACATGCACTTACCTTCAGTGGTCAAAATGAAGAGCTGAACATCGACCTCAGGTTCCTGCTTTGCAGTTTTAGGAGCCTGAATCCATCCTTGTTTCAGACAGAAGGACCCAGTTCTCTCTGCAGAAGGAATCCCACCGAAGTCACTCTTTGAAATCTTCCGTGCTCTATGGGTTGCAAAGCCCTTTGGTGAAATACTTGGTATTTCTGAAACGGCTCTGATTCTGCCAGAATTCCATCCCAGATCCAATTAAAAGCATCCCTGTTGGCATTTGCAGGCTTCACACAAGGACATGAGGATCTGGGAATATTATATTTAAGCGTTCCTCTCTGGAAAGAACCACGGTCACAGCATTTTACATTCACAAAGGGCTTGGGGACAGTGCTATAAATCACACAGCAAAAATAAGAATGGCCAAAATATTTTGCTTGCTAAAAAGGCTTTGTGCCTGAGAAGTGACGGGGCCACAAAAGAGCCATTCATGCACCCATTCATAGGCACGGCCTGATTTAAAATCTTCCAGTGCTGATCTGACAATGCTTTCAGCAAAAGCTTGTATATGGTTTCAGTTTTAAAGTGAAAATGTTCCATGACTTAACCCGGAGTGCCAGAGCTTGGCTTGATTGTGCCTGCAGCAGAAAACAGAGGTAAATGGAGCCGAACATCCCACAGAACTCCCTGCTCTCAGGAAACTCTTGGGTTTCCAAGAGTGAGATGATGTTGTGCAAATAGGAAATGTTGCACGCTGTTGGCAGAAGTCTGTCAGAGTGTTTATTCTTTCCTCTCCTTTTTTTGGGGGGGGGGTTTTGGGGGTTGTTTTTTGGGTTTTTTTTTGAGGTTTGTAGAATGAAGCCAGGAGCTGAGCAGGGAATTGTGATGGGGGAACACCTTGGTGTGTGTGAGCTCAGCGGTGCTGTCTGGGGAGGGAGGGAGGCTGTGCTGCAGAGCCTCAGTTCCCACCCAGCGGAGTCTGCACACACACAGACACCTCTGCTCCCCTGGAAGCCTCCTGACGACGTGTCAGTGTCCTCCACCATGTGGGAAGTGGTGGTGACATCCTCCTTCCTGAAGATTTACTTGGGAAACTGCTGTTTTCCTGATACGTTTCTGCTTCCCAGTCAATTTCCAGGGGGGAAAACTTGCCAGTCTCAAAATCAGTTCAGGTCCAGGTGGGTCTTTGCTCGTGTGAGAGCAGAGGCAGAGTTGCAGAAACTGCAGGGAATCAGTGAAACCTCCTCAGGAAGTGCATTTGTCTGCGAGAGAAGAGGGGATATCTGCTTTGTCTTTAAACTCATTCCTCCCTGAGGCCCAGTTGACCAAGACAGGTGAAATCTATTCCCAATTAACCTGCGATCTTTGGGAGGGGAACTCTGTGGTTGTGCCTCATAAATTAATATTTAAAATCCTACCAAATTAATGTGTTGCTTGGCTGTCTCTGAGAAATTCCCAGGTCTTTGCCATCCCTCCAGGAACAGTTCTGGGTTTAATCCTCGCTCCATTTACCCTCTCCTTTAGCAGATCTAACAAACTTAGACTCGTTTTGTGAGCAGGGTGCTCTATCTCAGTGTTTATTAGACCATGTGTTCCAGGTGTGCCAGTGAAACTGCCAGTGAGACGTCACATCACTCAGTTGCTGCTCCCCTACCCGAAATGACAGGAGGCAGAATAGAGAACAATGCCCAGAAATGGGTTTTTCAAGGCAGGAAATTAACCAAAATTAGGAATCACAGCTCAAGTTTCAAAGATCCTTTGTTAACACTTCTCCTTGTTATTGATCTAGAAATGATTTCCCAGGTAATTTTTTTTTTTTCACTACTTTAAACTGTAATTTTTGGGGAAGGTGAAACATGCAGTTGTTTTACAGAAGGAAAAACATGTTTTCATTAAAGGTTTGGACTCATCTAGAGTTTTACACCTTTAATGTAACTTACACAGAACGTGTGTTTTCATGCAAAACAATTTGTTATTTGAGGTCTGAATGTATCCAGCCAACTTTGAAAAGCAGAGGTCAAAAATATTTATTTTCAAGAGAGAAAAAGGAAAGTTCTGGACCAAAAAAAAAATAAAACCATAAACAAAAATCTCTCAATTTTTGAGGAAGTGCTGCACAAAGCATTGCTTTCGGGATGATAACGTTAGTTTGATTTTGAGATGATGTTTTGACAATCTGTATCACTATTTAAACTCCCTCCTCACTGTTGCTCCCAAAAGCAGACGCTCGTGTGTGTGTGTGTCTGTGCATGTATTTGATTCTTCCTCTCTTTCTACCTGTGATGTATAAATGTGATTCTCTAGGAATATTTAGCGTGGTGTAGCTGGCTCTGACAGCTTCTGCAGTTTGATCCATCAGCCTGGAGGTGCTTGAGGAAAGTAAAAGTCTTTAAGTGCTCAGAAATGTTTAAGGCAAAACTTCTATTTTTTTCTGGTTTTCCTGGAAAAATAAAATGTGGGAACAGTGGAGTCAAAGTGGAAGGAAAAGGGGGCAATAAAAGCATGTCCGGGCTGCTTGGAGACTGAAGGTGATACATCTGAACGTCTTCTGAGCAATCCTAATTGAGAAAAATGCCCAGGAGCTGGTTATCCTACTGAGAGAGGATCCACCATCAATCCTCTCAGCAGGGGCTACTCCCACTTTCCTGCTAAATATTTTCCTGCTCTGATTTTATTCTAATTCCCTCGACAAAGTCTGCGTTCTCATAAAATCTTTATCCTGAATTTCCTTTTGGTGTTTTGTCATCATCCTCCATCTCACTTTTTTGGTCCATGTAATGTTGGCCAACATCTGAATTGTCATCCCTTGCTGACCATTAAATAATTTCCTTGCAGTTACAATTACACTCCAGAATCAATTCACTTCATAAAAGTCATCAGTATTAATCAGTTGCTGTTAGGAAATTGAAAGTCTCTGTTTTTGTTCAGACCAGCAGTTCTGAGAAGGAGGGTGCTGAGCTGGAGGAAGGTCCTTTCTGGAGGTCCTTGGGGGTGAATTTTGGGGTGAAAATTCAGCGTTTCCACCAGTGGCACTGGCACAAAGAGTAGGAGCTGCAGTGAAACCTGTGGGAGATGTGGATCTGGGTAAGCCTGGCACTGTCTGCTCTTGACTCTCCTGCTGTTCCACTGGGCAGAGGTGACAACAGGAACCAGAAATCACTTTTTTTCCCCCCCTTTTTTTTTTCCCCCCTTGAATTCTAATATCATGCATGGTGATGTTTGTGCAAGCCCTGGATGACAAGGATGACCCTTCTACTTTCAGGTTCCTCCTTGGGAAGGAAACAGAGCTCTGTTTTGGGTGTTTTTATGGCTCTTTTTGCCTTGTGCAGGAACATTTAACCAAGGAAAGTTTTGCCATCATTCCTGCAGCCTCACACGCTGCACAGGTGAGGTTGGAAGGGGAATCTGAAGATCATCTTCCCCAGGTGCTTCCCTTCCTGATCGGGAAACAAACACATTAAACTACTTCAACACTGAAGGTGAAAAATGCTGTCCTTGTTGTCTTCCTCCCACACACAGAGCTGCTGCTTATCTGAGAGAGTCTGAGAGGAATATTGGATGGGAAACTTTATGTCCAGAGGCAGATATCCACTCTGGATGGAGGGTGAAGGTACATATTGAAATATCTGTTTTTATGCAACTACTGCTGCAATATCCAGTTAATAACCACCAGTACAGCATGGAGCACCTGTGCTGCTCTGAGTAAATGATATAATACCACACTGCCCTTCTTTTCCTGCTTAATTGATTGTAACTTTGAGGTCCTGCATCTCATTTCCAGTGCATGGTTCTGATTCCCATTGGTTGAGAGAGCAGGGCTGAGCCCTGGGTTTAATCAGTTTGATCACCTGCCCCAGTTTCCTCATGCAGCCCTTTCTTTCTGAGATGTTTCAAGGTCCTCTTTGCCTTCCAAGGTAGTTGAAAGGTGATGTAAGGACTCAATTTTAACCAAAAGCCGGAGTTCTAAGCAGAAAAGGCTGGAGGTGGTCTGTCCTCCAGAGTGGCCCCCATGTGAAACAGAGAAAGGCAGTAAAATACATTTACAGGACCATTCACAAGCGCAGGAAGGACATCCCAGCAATGCTGAATGACTGCTCCACCTAATGTGGTGTCCCAAATCATGGGGAGCTGCTGCACCTGAAGGATCTGAGCGAGTGGAGAACTCTCTGGGCTGGTTTAAAAGGTGTGGATGGAGATGTTCAGCCTGAGACTGTGACCCTAAGTGCTCTGGCAGCCAGGAAAAGCTGTGTGTCTTCATTCTGCCTCCCCTGAGGTGGGAGGGTGTGCTCAGCTCAGCTGAAATCAGCTGTCTCCCAGGGGATGCTCCTGCCTGTGATACTCCTGCCTGTCCTCCTGAGCATCCCGAGGGGATTTAGATGGAAAATATTGAAGCTTGTGGGTGGTTGGGTGATGAGCAGGTAGCTGCTGTTGCCATGGCTGGAGAGCAGGGAAGTGGTTCACCTCAGGTTTACAGAGACACCGGGAGAGCTTTTTACGCAACAAAGAAATGAGGAGACAGAGGAATTCTTGTGTTAAATAGTCACTGAAAATGCATCAAAATGCAAAATACTGTGCTCAAGGTTTGGCATTCGTGCTGTCTTAGGAAGGCAGGTTCTGACAACATCCTCTGGCAGCATCTCCACGCAGTAAGCACGTGGTTAATTAATTCCCTTCCTGTGGAGGGGAGAAGATCTGCTGGCAGCCCCTGGTCAGGCAGTGACCATCACCCCGTACCCCGCTGAGTGAGGATGAGTGAGCCCTTTACCCTCCTGTTACCCATGAATTTGTTCACAGGGGAGTGGAGGAAGCTCAGCAGCACCAGCCTCCTGCTCGGGTCAGGCCATCCCCAGCTCCTCTGCCCAGGAACCTGCAGCATGGGGGTCCCAAACCCAGGAGGAGTGAAAGTTCAAACTCACTGGGCTATGGATCTTTTCTGCTTGTGAGTGGGAGGCATCCCTGGGCTTTTCCCAGCAGCACAGCCTGTCTGAGCTCAGCTTTGGTTCAACTGCTCGTGTTCAAGGCTTGCCTGGCTGCCCACATGGATTTCAAAGGCTGTGGCAGCTCTGTGGGATAAGAACAGCCCAGGCTCTGGTCCTGAGCAGCTCCTCGTGGTGTCAGCACAGCTGGTGGAGACAAAACCCTGGTCCTGCTCCCTGTGTCTGCCTCTGCTTCAGCTTCATGACTCCATCCTTCCCACCACAGAGCCAAAACCCAGGGAGATGGGAAATGAAATCAGCTGTCTACGAGCCGCGTTAATAAATATCTGTAAAACACAAGAGCGTCGTCCCAAGAACAAAAGAGCAATTGAGATGTTTTAACCTAAACCTCCGCAATAAATTAATCAGAGCTGATTTAGGGCGAGAAATGTTTTATGCTGCAGAGTCATGGAGGAAGTGAAATAATTTCTGCCCAACGCTTGGCCCCTTGCAGGCCTTGGGAAGATGGGGCAGGGCTCCTCATGACGGCTCCCAGGAATGTTGTGTCTTCCCCTTTGACTTCAGCCCAGCTCCGTGGCCAGACTGGATGATGATTTATTGCAACTGCTCCATAATAAGCTGCTGTGAGCCCAGAATAAGCTGTTGTTTTGCACTGGTTCGGGGTGGGTTTTTTTAATACTTTTTACATCTTGATTTTGCTTTCATTTTTTTTATGGGGGAACAAGCTGGCAATTTTCTCCAAGTGGAGCTGCTGCAAGGGCCTTTCCCATTGCTGTCACCAGTTCCAATGGATGGTTCAGCTGCCTTCAGGTCAGGTTTTTTGCATCTTTTAGGAGGTGAATTTGCTTGATTAATCCTAACCAGAGGTGTATATGGACATATGTTCCTCCTGAGCAGCAGGAGTCCTCACCATAAAACCTTCAGACTTGCTCAGGACTCCTGCAGGAGGGAAATCTCTCAAGTCAAACTCCCCAAATTCGGCAGCCCAGACCGCAGTTTGATGCACAAAAACCACTGGCAAGTTCTCAAAACAGTGAGATGTGTGAGGGCGACCCTGTTTGGTTTCATCCCTCCAGTTCAAGACCATAAAACGACAAATTTAACTTAAACAGCACGAGAAGATGCCCCCGCCAAAAAACAAAACAAAATAAAACAAAAACAAAGAAAGAAGCAACCTCTGATTTGTTCCACAAGAGGTTCTTCATATCCTTTCCCTTCCCCTCAGTGCATGAGTGATTTGATTTTGAGGGAAATTTTTAAAGTCGAGCTGAAATGGTGGTGAGCACGATCTGGGCAGCTTTTTACTGTTTTGTAGTGATTTCTGTTTCCCAGCTCAGGGGAAAATTCTCAAATTGATGTTCACACCTCTCAGGGCCGATCCCTTTGTTTCCCTGTTGCTTGTGACTGTGGCACACTCACCCTGCCCCTCACCGGGACTGAGTCACCAAAAAGGTTCCCCCACACCCAGCCCTGAAATTACAATTTGAATGGAAAACTGTCGGGAAATGAAATCCCTTTGAGGCCCTCGAAAAAACGTCTCTATAAATTCTACTGACAGTGGTGTTTTTTCTTTATTTGCCTGGCTAGATTTGTGCTGTAGCCCTTTTGTAATAAATTGCTTTCCATTGTGGGCACGAAATCACTTGAGAGGGTTTTGTTTGGGGAAGGGGGGATGAATGAGTCAAGTCCTCACCGCACTGCGGTCAACCCCAAACCTTGTGCAGACTTCAGGGGATGTGAGCTGTGTGCTTTCTAAAGAAAAATGGCACTTTTGAAGTGCATAAAACCGGCCAAGGTAGCAGACTAGGAGGCAAACAGTGCATTGAGGGACAGCAGGCCTCTGATGTTTAGGGTGATGTGTGAAAGGGGATCTCCCCTGGCCCTGCTTTGGTGGAATGGGGTGATCCTTGAAAAGCAGGAGGTTGATGTTTTTATTTGCAGCAGGGAAGAGCCCAGGCTGCACCACTGGTACCACTGGTGGCCCCAGCCCTTGAGGTGGGTGCAGTTTGAGAGATCCTCCCTGTCCTGCTCTCATTGCTGAGGGATGCTCTACGTTACCCAGGTGTGCCAAAAACAGCACTTGGGGTAACTTCTGGGTTCAACTCACCTCTGAGTTTACCTGAGTTTCATTGAACTTGGGGTTGACTGAAGACCTGCACCCTGTCCCACCAAAAACTGCCTCTGCTCTCAGACGTTTGATGGACCATTTTGTGACCTTCCCAAATCACCAGCTGGGCCCCATTTCAGCATCCCCAGATGCTGCCATCCACAAAGGGTGTGTGAGAGGGCTGTGGCGTGAGCAGAAGGGGTTTGGAAGGCAGCAAAAGGCACTGGGGGTGCTTGAGGGAGTGATAACTTGAGGGAGCTTCAAGCAGAGCTGAAGGGGACCTAACAAACAAATGGAGCAAACCAAAACAAGCAGCAGGAGCAGCTCTTCATGCAAGCCCTGAGCTCGCTGCCAGCAGGCAGCGGGGTGCTGAGAGCCAGCACAGCTCCCACAGGGAATGGGTCAAGTGCTCTGGGAAAAGGCCACCAAGTGCTGGCCCGGGAGGTCTCTGTGGCTGACAGTGTCTGGGGGTTGGGAGAGCACTGGGGGAGAAGTGTCATCATCATTGTCCTCTTCCTGCCTGTCCCTGAGCAGCTGCTCCTCACCTGTGCTGAGGGCAGGTGTGAGCTGGCAGGGGCTGTCTCTGAGGGTTCAGATCATGGACAAGTGCCTGTGTGCCCTGTGTCTCGGGGTGACTTTGTGCTGTGTGTCCCCTATCACTGCTCCGTGCCCAGACACGATTCCTGGGCCTTTCTGTGTCTTTAAAACTGGGTGTGAGAGAGAGAAAAAAGCCAGAGGAACTTTTCAAAGCAGTTTTGTGTTCAAGGACACACACCCTGCCCTGCGTTCCTGCTGCTGCAGGGCAGAGGAACCTTCCTGCTGGGAAGGTTTTTTCGGTTTTTTCTCCTTCCCTTCTGGACTGTTCAGAGCACCAGAACATCAGAACCTCACTGGGAGCCCTCACACCTCGGCCCGGAGGGGCCCGAGAGAGAGAGAGAGAGAGAGAGAGCCCACAGCCACGGAAAGGACTCTCAAATCTTCCCAGGTTTTCTCTCCACAGCGAGAGGTTTTATTATTTAGCATTATTCTTTTCCTGTGTGTTTGTGAAATAAATAGGGGTTTTTTCCCTTTTTCACTGTCCTTTGAGGAATTTTTTCCCAAAGCTGGTGGGGAGGGGTGGCTGTGCCCTGCCTGCTATAGAGGAGCCGTTCCTCCCAGAGCCTTCCTCCCAATTCTGTCTGAAACCAGGACACCCTGCCTGGAGAGCAAAGCAGCTGCAGAATCAGCTGGGAGATTCCTGCACACGCTGGTGCTGTGAGGGACGTGGGGAGTGCCGCTGGGTGGGTTTATGGCAAGGTGGGTGGTTATGTGCTCCCTGCCCTTCTCTCACCTGTGTAGCCCTCTCTGGGCCATACAGCAGCACTGAACATGGTCCTTGTGTCCTTCTGTGCGAGGTCAGAGCTGAGTCTGAACCTGCACCAAATCATCTTTTTGCCCCCAGAGGTTGAAGTGCTGCTCTGACAAGGTATTCCACACAACGAAGCGAGTTGTGTTCCAGCCAGAGCCAGGAAGTCCCACAGTCATGACACTTTCAGGAGATCCTATAATCCCCTTCTAAATAAAGTGTGTGCCTTGTCCACCACTGCAGCAGAAGAGCCTTTGCTGTGCAAGTCAGCACCTGGGCAGCAGCTGCAGGGACAGCTATCAGGCACAGGTGCAGGGTCAGAGCATCCTTAGGCTTCTTCTCGTTGGTCAGCAGAAGCAAAATGTGGTTTTTATTCCAAGAGCTGCAGCCTTACAGCTGGGCAAGGTCTGACTTGAGTTACAGCCTCTTGTCTCCCTGTGTGTCTTCTTGTAGAACATCCCGGTCTCCCCTCACCTCTTTACTCATTTGCATTGCCTTGTCTGCTGTGAGGAACATTTCTTGTGATTCAGTCTGAGACACATTTCCCTGCCCAGTTGTATGTGGTTTGTGTGCCCAGGTGCTGTTCGACGGCGGTGCAGTGTTCTTGAGACTTTCTTACGGCTGTTGATTTAATCATAGATGGGTGATAACAAGCCTGGTCCCAGGGAATCAGCCCCAGTAGCTGCCAGAATCACAGAATCACAGATCCCTGAGCATGGAAAATCCCTCTCAGATCCTCAGTCCATCCTATGCCTGATCCCCACCTTGTCCCCAGCCCAGAGCACTGAGTGCAATGTCCAGCCCTTCCTTGGGCACCTCCAGGGATGGGGACTCCAAACCTCCCTGGGCAGCCCCTGCCAAGGCCTGAGCACCCTTTCCATGGGGAAATTCCTGCTGCTGTCCAACCTGAGCCTGCCCTGGCCCAGCCTGAGGCCGTTCCCTCTCCTCCTGTCCCTGTTCCCTGCCAGCAGAGCCCGACCCCCCCCGGCTGCCCCCTCCTGTCAGGGACTTGTGCAGAGCCACAAGGTCCCCCCTGAGCCTCCTTTGCTCCAGGCTGAGCCCCTTTCCCAGCTCCCTCAGCCCCTCCTGGGGCTCCAGCCCCTTCCCCAGCTCCGTTCCCTTCCCTGGACACGCTCCAGTCCCTCAAGGTCTCGTCATGAGGGGCCCAGAGCTGCCCCAGGATCTGAGGTGGTCCCTCAGCAGTGGCAGCACAGGGGACAATCATTGCCCTGGTCCTGCTGCCACCCCATTCCTGACAGTCTC
Source organism: Mohoua ochrocephala (assembly GCA_013398855.1). Classification (NCBI taxonomy): domain Eukaryota; kingdom Metazoa; phylum Chordata; class Aves; order Passeriformes; family Acanthizidae; genus Mohoua; species Mohoua ochrocephala. The sequence continues at coordinate 4,828 of VZTA01023102.1, read as the reverse complement.
CTCCTCCCCGTGCCCTCCACGTTCCCCAATCCGTGGGGAAGGCGTTTGCAGTGCGGTTCCTTTCTGAGCTGCCTCCATTGACACACCAGGCACAGCAGCTCGGGGAGGAGGAGGATTGGTCACGGTGCCTTGCTCTCCTGTTCCTATCTCACATGAGTTCATTAAAATTATGAGCATGTTGTGAAATGAAAATAAACATAATTCCGGCTTATCCGGTGTAAAACTAGCTTAGTCATGCCGAGATAGGGGCTGTCTGTATCTGTTAATTACACCCTGACAAGCCTCAGCTTGAGGCTTATGAGACATCACAAGGTTTTCTGAGATCCCTTGATATAAACCTTTTTTCCCTAAAGTGCAGGAGCAAGGGCCAGAAGAGTTTCTGTTTGTTTTTTAGGACTGTGTTGGGTCTGCCAGTCAGTGGGTGAGTTACACCTGACCAGGGCATTGGTTTCTCTGTCAGACGAGTCACAGAACCTCACGCAACCCAAAGTGCTAACTCAGAGGGGAGTTTTCTCTGCAGAAACTCTGGGAAAGAATATTGTCGTTTACTGCTTAAGCGTTTTTGCTGTTTTGATTTTCAAAATGCTGTGGAGAGCCCAACAAGTGAGTGTTAAACCTTCTGTAAGAGACACATATGGGAGAAGAGCTGCGAAGCACAAGCCAGTGCTGGATACCTAAAGCCCAGAGAGAGAACAGATGTTTTACCACCTGCACACTCTTTCCTACCACAAAATAATTCAGATTTGGATGCTGCACATTGGATGAGTTTTTATTTCTTTTTGTTTGTTTGTTTTTTAGAATTGACTTACCATCTCCTCATACTTAAAGTGTAAGCAGAGTGGGGGGAAAAAAGACTTTATATTGTACCCTAGGTTTGCACAGTGCTTACAGGAAAATGCTAAAATGAAGTTTGTGTCTCCTGGGGTTAATAATGTATGGTTAGTGTAGGGTTGTTATGAAAAGAACATAGTTACAGCGAGAGCATATGGCCAAATAAAAGAAGGAATCCAGCCCTTCGGAGATGCTGTTCTCATGGAGCGGGGAAGGCAAGGCTGACTGGAGCACAGAAATGCTGTAAGCTGCTTGTTCGCCTCCCAGGATGTTAGGATTCTGCTTCAATGGTGGTTTTTGGTGGAGTGCAGTATTTCATTCAGAGGGGAGAGGTTTCAGGGAGAGACCTGAGGGACGTGCAAGCAGCGTGACACAAAATCCCTGATCGCTGAAGGGGTGAGGAGCAATCCAGACTGGGGTGAAATCCCAGTGAGTGCGCCTGCTCTGGGGGGTGGGAGGCGAGGGAGATGGCTCCTGGGGGACTCTTCTCTGTGTGCTGGTGGACCAGAGCTCAGGAGGGTGGCAGGAAAGCCAGACACAAAGAGACTGCACCAAGGGATGTGTTAAATTAATCGGGGCGCCATGCGTAGGTGTCAGTCTCGGGAGATCCGAGCGAACAAGCGAAATTAATTTTAAATTATCCCAGACTCACAGGGTGATCTGGGTGGGAAGGGACCTTAAAGGTCACCTGGTGCAGCCCCTTGCCATGGGACAGGGGGACACCTTCCTGTAAGTTTGGGACGGCCCGTCCCTGCCGCGCACGGCACAGTGCCGAGACGCCGCGCTGCGGAATCCTTCCACTCCCAAACAACCAGAAGAGAGTTTACTTTACTGACAGATAGAGATAAACAGGAGGAGGCAGCTGTTGAAAGAATTCCATTGACCACTGACCTGAAAACATGTAGCTTTCCATAAAACGCTGGCAAGCTTAAATAAAAGCGAATATTTGGATTCCGCGAAAATACTTCCTGCAGCAGCGAGAATATTAATTAACTTTGGAGGGCGATGCAAGGGGGATATGTGGGATTGGGAAAGGCCTGGGCTTCCAGGCTGAATCATCACACGTTTCAGTATGGCTGTGTGCACAGCTTCACTCTCTGAAATGTGTCCAGAGCAGATGCCCTGACTGCTGCTGACTGTACAAGGACTTCCTAAAGACAAGCCCCAACTCTGGCTTCACAGAACAAGCCCAGACCTACACAGAGTGGGAAGCTCCTGTTTCAGTGCCTTCAATAATTTAAAGTCTTAGTGGCATAGCAGTAGTCTGGAAATACTGGAATATATACATAAGAAAACCAAACATGGAAATAATCCTGATTTTATTGAGTTTCTTAGGAGGGCTGGGGCTTTTTTTCCTTGATTTTGATGGGTTTTGATATATACTTCAAACAGTTGTTCAGGAAGGGGTGTAAGTGGTTGCCACTTTACTCAATTCTCTTTTTCAGTTGCAGAGAACAGAAATTAATTTAGTGATGCCTGCAGTAATTATGTGGACATTTAAATCACTGATAAAACAGAGCTAATCTGTACCTTTCCAGCTAATAAAAATAGTGTGTTTTTTAAAAAACTTGATCCTCCCCAAACACCTTCTCAGCAACAGGTACCTGAATTCAAACCCAGCTGCACTTGTTATTTGGGACAACAGGCTGATAAAGGACAGATCTCTTGGGCACTGGGGAAGATGCTGCCCTGCAATCAAGCAGGGAAATTGTTTTTTATTTCCCCTTCCAACTGCTGGACTAGTTATTAACGGGAAATAACCCCTTTCTGAGCTGTGCTTACTACAGCTGCCCATGAATTATTTGGTTAGAGCTGCCTAAAAATTCTTCTATGAAACACAGAGATGTGGTGACATCGTTAACATTTTGGAAACGCAAATGTAATTTTTGCCAAGTCATTTGTCCTGCAAAAAAAAATTTCCCAGAAAGTCCAGGAAAAGCTGGAAGCAGGAGGAAAACGGAAATCCAAGCATTACTTCAGATTATTTTGGGGATTTCCATTTAGGCTAAATTTTTGTTCCACATTTCCTATAAGTTAAGAGTCTAAATCCAAAGCGAAGTAATTTTTTAGGAATGAGAATTGCTTAATCTGAAAGTAATTTTGGAGTTCACTGAAAAAAATGCCAGAATTTGGATCAGCCTGAAATGAAGGTCTTGGGGTTTTTTTATTATTTTTCCTTTATTTCATTTGTTTCAAACCATCAGTTAAAAGCCAATGATCTGTTCTCTCTTCAGCTCTGGTGGCAGGTGGGAAGTGCCAGTGGAGGTGCTGGGATTTTCCCAAATGGAGCAGTGGGAAATTGACCTTTTCCCGTCCTCCTCAGGCACCCTGGCTCTCCTGCCCTGGGGTACTTCTGGATATATTTAGGAAAGGTGAAGAACAGAAACTGCTGCAGAGGTGAGGTCATCTTTGAGGAAGAGTTGCCTTAAAAGTTACGTCTTTTGGCACAAGATTTATTAAGTTTTTCCATAGCAAAATTTTAATTTGTTGTTTTCATGCTTGAAACAGGTTTGGATTTTGGTTTTTTGTTTTTTTTCAAATATCCTGATGTGTAACTTGCACTGACTAACACCAGCTGATGACCATGCTCGTTACACCAAGTAACATGTGACCTGCTTGGGCACCTTTTTGATGGCAAAACACTGGAATTTTGGTAATCCTGTCTAGTGGGCATCTGCCAGTTTGGCTGAGCAGGGGCCCATTTGGGACACCCCTTTTCATACCAGTTGGACTCTCTTTAACTGATCAGAGCTGTAGAACTTTTGCTGGCACCACCCATACCTTCTCCACTGGAGAAAAAAAAATGTCATCATGAAAATTTAAAAAAAAAAAAAAAAAATTCCAATGCTACCATATTATCCAGATGCATTTTTATTGCCTTGTCAGTGAGTTGGGTTTGCTTGGAGTTTCTTATTTAATTTTTTTTTTTAATAATTCAATCCCAAACTGGCTGATGAATACTACAGTGGCTTTCAAAACATGGAACAAATGGATTCTACAAACATCGGCCAACAGCTACATTCTGGTATTTGTTTTAAATGCAAGAGAGACAAGTGTGAGCTGAGAAATTAAAGCCCATAAATCTACCCTGTTCACATTGCCAGTTTATTTAAGTGATACACTGTTATGTTAGTTGAAGTGATCGTAGGAGAGTGCTAATAGCAAGTGATTAGTTGCCCGGGCATATTTATTTAAGAAATATAATGGATTAAAAGTCTTCTGGTCAGAGTAGATACTCCATCATCTTTAAAGTAAAATAATTCCTGCAATTTATGACTCCTTTTGTCATAATTCAGGCTTTAAACCCATGAATCACGGCTGAATTGCTGTTGACTGGGCTGTAGGCAGAGAAATTTCTAACGACGATAAAAAGAAAGCGGAAATTTATGATTGCTGAACTTATTTTCCTCCGCAGGTTTGTGAAGAGAACACTGAAATGTTCGTTTCTAATGTCCCCCCGCCTCTGACATTTTCAGCTTTGAAATGACTCTTTAGGAACTGGAAGTGCTGCGGCACTTGATGTAATAAAACCATTTGCTCTGCATTTTCCTGGTAGCTCAGTGGAAAATGGTACACTCTGAAAAAGGCAGCGGGAACGTTTCTGTGAGCGGTGCACATTAAACTCTTTTTTTTCTTCTTGCACTGACATTCTACATAAGTGTGGTGAGTGTAATTCTTGACCATAAAGTGGTGTGTGAGGGTGATTGTAATAACAGAGTGTAAAAGGGAAGAGAATGGGAATTGCTGATGTTTCAGCACCCGCAGCCTGCAGAAATGGGATCGCTGAAGGATGTGATCGTCAGGACCTGAACTGTTTCCCTCATGTTTCCCTCATGGCAGCCTTTTTGACGTCTTTGCCAGGACATGGCCATGGGAATGGCGTCTCCACGAGGTTTGTCACTTGATGTGGTTCTCACCAGACACAGAGCTCCACCAAGCTCCACATGCTTCCATTTGAAAAGTGATAATCGTGGCATCCTGGAATGGTTTGGGTTGG
>VZTA01023100.1:1203-136106 GCA_013398855.1 Mohoua ochrocephala | reverse complement strand
GCTGAGAGTTTCCTGGGTTCTTCTGATCCCTTGGTCCATGACCACATCTCGGGAGAGGGATCCCAGTTGTCTGGCCTCACTTCCGTCCAGAATTGTGTCATTAGCTGCAGCGTCCCAGATGTGGAGCAGTCAGGTCAGGATGGATTCATTCGCCTGGCGGGTGGACTCCCTCCGCAGGTCACGCAGCTCACCCATTACAAGCATGTTGTAATTACAAGCATGTTACAAGTTGTGTTGGTCCTCTTCCCTTCACTGATACAAAAGTGATCCTATCAGTGTTTTCTAATCAAATGGCCCTGACAAACAGAGGTTGCATCAGGTGCACGGACATCCTTCTTTCTGCTAGCCACTAAAAGCAAGAGAGGCAAGTAAGCAAACAGAAAGTTTCTCTGTACCTTACTCTTCACTAAAAGACCTGAAGTGGGGATGCGGTGGGAAATCTAATTTAGCCAGCTGAATGTAATTTACCTCTCAGCAATACCTATTAGGATCACCTGAATTCACTAGCTGAAGGTAGTTTTAAGACTCTTAAGAGAATCAATGTTCTTAAGGAACGAACTTTAATTCTGGTAAAATCTTTGTGATTTATTATTAATTTCTGTTTAAAATACCACTGAAAATTTAGATACAACATATTTAGATTTTCCTAAATAATTCTGAACCATGCGCCTGGGTAGTCCCATTTGGGACCACAGAGATACTCATAAGACAATCTGAAGTATCTTCCTCTTTAGAGTGGTATTTTGATGTACTGAGGAGTCTTTTTATGGGTTATGTTAGCAATCTTCGTTGATAATTTGAGAATATTAGCTTTTACTATTACTGAATATAAGATTTTCCTTCTAAAAGGATTACTAGGGTAATTTCCCTTTGACACTTTGCTGAGGCTGCTAGAAATAAACTTGCAATTATTTTGTCTGCTCTAGAGTTTGACTTGAAGGAATCATAACAAAGAGGTTCAGTTTTTTTCACTGAACAATTTTGTTTAAAAATCTTTTGCCATTTATATAATATAGTGTTGTATAATTGATGTTTACAGTTTTTTCAAGAAGACTAACTATTTTTCTAATGGATTTATTATGTGTCTTAATAACTAGGCAAAAGTAGATGTAGAGCTCAATTAGTATGCTCAGATGCAATCTTAAATGCTGTAACTTCCTGTAGTACCTGTGTTGCCCTTTGAGCTGAAATTTTATAAGTGCTCTGTCTCTTTTAATACAGATTTTATTGGAGCAGTTGAAGTCAGGTTGTGTTTATATTTTAAGGTAATTTTTTAAGTGAACTGATGATTTGTGGTCCGGTATGATGGTGACAAAAGGGTGAATGATTACAGATTTTGTCATTTGTGAATTAAAATATGTTCGTAAGTGATATTGTGGTTGCACACAGATCAAGTCCAAAACAAAGACGTGTCCTGACCTTGCTCATCTCATGCAATCACAGTGGATTAATATATATAGGCTCCTATATGAACATTTCCAAATAGTAAGGGAGGGGGAACAGAGACTTTTTTTATCTACCTCTAAAAGAAAGCATAAAAGAACCCCCAAACAACAGACACCTGTCTGATTGGGACATTTATTAAATATGATGAAGGTTTTGGGACTTGTTTGGACGCTTGATTTTGAATGAGTGCATTTCTTTCTCAAGTAGACTGTGAGCCCATGCCTGCAGTCTTTTAAGAAGTGCGTTTTTAGTAATTAGAATGAAACATAAAAGAAAGTGCTTGAAGAGCAAAGATAAGTTGTTTGCTTTTTTTATAAACAGCTCTTTGAGATCATCTGTCTATACGGGCTCGACAGCCCTCTGTCCTTTTTTCTGCTGTAGTCAGGTGTGCTACCATCATCCACTCTGTGGATGGGAGAGGACTCAGGGTTGTGATTCTTTTCCACACTTTCCTTTACGCACTTTGGAAGTGGCACACTAATAGTGTACTTGTGAATAATGATCTACTGTGAATAATTAGATACAGATAGGTAAATAACCTTTCACTCTCTGTTGATATGTGAATACAGTAATCAAACACATGATGGTCCTCCTTCTGCACGCATGATGGACACAATTAGAAGAGTATCAGAGCAAGAATATTAGTTGTTTGAATATGAAGGGAGTCATAGGAAAAGTTTGCTACACAGGGAACAATGCAGGATATCATTTGGGGCAAGGATGTATGGGACCGTTGCTGAAGGTGCTTTGGAGTTATCATGCAACAGCCAGGGGCTGTGGGCAATCAATAGCTTTTGATCCTATGAATGACTTTCCCAGATGCCAGTGAAGCTATGTAAAATCTATCTACCTAATGTTTCCAGGAGATGGACTATCATGTTCTCCACTTTCAGTCTGATAAGAGTTGAATAATATCACTGAATCCTGTTACATGCCTGCCAAGAACCATCTCACAGCGGGTCTTGTTAGGTGAGATAATTCCTTAATATAGAAAAAGTACCATAGACTTTTATAGTGCCATAGACTTCTTTGAGGTGACAGATGCTGTAAATACAAACCAGTATTGTTAATTGCAGTGGTTCAAATTTTTCTGTTCCTGTCCATAAATTACTTTGGTGGTGCTCTCGGAGTGTGTGTGGATGTGGGTGTTGTGTGTGTGTTTTGGGGGCTGCAGCAAGGAGAGAGAGAGAGAGAGAGAGAGAGAGGCAGAGAGAGAAGGAGAAAGAAGGGAAATTGCTTTTCTTAAGAGATCTGAGACTATTTGCTGTACAGAAAATATATTTGCAGCTGGTGAAAGGTACATTTGCTAAATAAATGATATCGTTCTCTTTTCTACAAGGTTTTCAGCAGGGGAGAATGGCTTTAGTATTTGGTGACTGGTTTTAGAATAATGTTGAGAGGCTGTAATCTTGCAGAAAATACAGCTACTTTGAATGGACAGACATGTGGAATAAATGGCTTATAGATAATCCCCTGTGAATAGACATGGCATGTATAAGGCTGGTTATGGATCTGCTATGTTAATTGGTGAGAATGAAGTCGAGTTCTCCAGGAATAAATCGGAGCTGTCAAACAGTATCTAAAATGATAGTCATTTCCTGGTTGGCACAGATAATAATGCTAATGGTTGTCAGTGGAATCTTTGTACAAAAGATATTACATTTCCCTACTATTTTATCTCCTAGTAATGTCCTTATTTTCTTTTCACTGGTTACAGCCTTAAAAGATGCGCACTATTAACCCTCAGCTATTCACAACAGAATCCACTAGTTAGCTACAAATAAAGCAGTGGACTGGTTTTTCTGGGTTGGTTTGTTGGTCAACAATTGAAGAATGTGTATTTTGAAGTGAAGTTAAGTTGAGCCCATTTAGGACACTCTTCTCAGCTCTGCTTGAAGGCTGTTTTCCCAAGATATTTCTTCCTTGTTTCGGAGATGAGTTTTGAAGACCTCTGGCCTGCAGGATGCAGTGGGTGTACCTCACATCTTCTTAAAGTCCTGCAAATGGTGGGACATTTATTTCCAAGGCTAGGTCACCACATCTAAAATAAGTTAGAAAGAACAGATCATTCCTGTTAACATGGCACAAAAAGATATAGATCGAGTGAAGCATAAACTCCATAGAAACACATAGAAAAGTGTAAGTGAGCTTAGGCTTTGCTCTGGGTTCTTGCAGATATAAAACTTTCCATTTTATTATGTCTGTGTTATTCATTGTTAAAACTTCAGGTTCTGTTTTCCTTACTCCATGGCGTTTCACTAGCATGGTATTTTCTAACATGAATTCTTCAGAGTCCTCAAATTTGTTTCTTGGTTTGATTATTTTGCACTTTTTTGTAGATTGTGAATAGAAATTTGAGTCTATTGACTGCAATCCTGGGCAGAAAACCAGGAAAAACTCAGAAGGATTGAGAAAGAAATTTGTCATGGATTTCAATGGGACTTGCCCTCCTAAAACTTTAGAGACTTTTCCAAATACTATTTTTTATTTTCTGTAATGTGTCCAGCCCCCTGGATTTCTTTCACTCTTTGTCTTTCAACTACAGTAATTTGACCTATGATATCTAATGATTGCTAGCACTCAGGCAGGCTTGGGCAACTAAAAACAGATTTGGAAAAAAAATCCAACTTTAGACTTGGACAAGTATTCAGAAATTATTGGTTTTTTAACTTATTTACTTAATTACCTTAAATTAAACAAAAAATCAGATGCGGATATTCAAAATGTATCTGTAATTACAGCGATACAAAATTTGAAAATGTCTTCAGCAGTCTAAAAATATGTTTAACAACTGGAAAAGAAGGAAAGTAGAGTAAACCTTTATCTCATTTGCGCAAGATGTCCATAGTAGTGTGTTTTAAGTGGAAATAATGGGATTTAGATAACTGATTTCTCAGTATGAGTAAGAGAGAACATTGTTAGAGCTTAAAGGTTTGGTTTTGGATGTTTCTATTTTTACACTCCCTTAATGGCTTAATTTCCAGACAAAATCAGAAGTTTCTTAAACAAGCAAATATAAAGAAATGACACCTGACCAAGGACAGTAATTTGGTAGCCACCTGTGTACAGAAGTGTGCCCCAAACCTACTTAGGACAGAGGGTTATGACTGAGATGCCATATGCCTCCCTTTATAGGGTTTCTGTGACAGAGGTGCTAAAACTACCATTACGGTCAATGTAGATCAGATCACAGGTGCTTGTGGCCATTTGAACCACTTAAGTCATGTTCAGATATTACATGAGAAAAGCTGCACTCTTGTGGAGTGGTTGTAGAGGCCAGGAAGAATAACAGACAGAGGCCAGATATAATAACAGAATTATATCTAGTATTACTCTAGCTGGAATTATACTCTTACCTCTGGATAATTGAATTTAGCACCCGCTTAGTACAATGCAAGGAGAGACTAGGAATAGCTCAGGGATTGTTGTCCACCACTGGGGATATTGTATACTAGTAACACTGATAGAGTATTAAGGAGTTTCAAATATAGTGCTTTGTAGACCAATGTGTTATGATATGACAGTAAGTGTGGTTTTTTAAAAGACCGTGACTCGCTCTGATACTACTGTAATGGAGGTTGCATAAATACTTAAGCAGATATGCAAAAATCAGCTTGTTCATCAATAAAGAGGAGCTTCATTAGCTGGATAAATAAGTAACTGAAATTAGTTCCCTTGGCTCTTATACCAAAATTGATTTACACAAACAATGGAGCATATTGTAGGAAGATGTTCTGTTCTGCCACTTACTGAGGAAAGTATCAAAAATGTTTAGAAATTAAGTACTTTTCATACAGAATGTCTGACTTCACTCTAGTAGCTAAAATATGATTTATTCGAAGTCACATTTAGTAGAGACATTGCCTTGATGTGGGCAGATGAAACATACATTTTGAGAACCTGTCCAAGCTGTTTGCTTCTGACCTTTCTGGGTATGCACCATGAGTCTTTACTCCTCTATAAATAAGGGTTTATTACTGATGAAGAAATCCTGTATTACTCTCTGAATACAGAATGTGGTGTCACTGTGGATTATTTTTTTCACATATAAATGCTGGAAGTAAAACTTTGCTTCCTCAAAGACTAGTGGGGTAATTCTGTAGCTGGGCTTCCAGCAGTATCATATCTTGTGATTTACTCAGCTGTAAAGAGTACTTGAAGGTAAAATGCCATATGATACAGTATTGCCTTTAGCATGTCAAGGACTGATAGCATTGATTTTTCAGAAGTGTTTTACTGAAAATTTTGAAATCGAGTAACTAGAGCTCACTACATTAGAGGTACAGGAGTGCGTGGGCTGCTATGAAGAGCACAGGCATCTTGAAACACTGGGAAAAACTGTAATTCCACTGAAGTCTGAGTTCAGCCAGGGCAGAGCTGAGTGAGGAGGAATTGGTTTCTTTGTGCTAGTATTCGTACTTTTTGTTTTGGATGGGTGTCTTGTGAGGTGATCTCTTCACAAGTACACCAGTACAATTATGTAGGTTCAGTGTATTTCAGTATTTTGCCTATAGATACCTACAACTGATTATCCAAATCCCACAGATCCTGTTTGGGTTTTCACCTCTTTTTATGACAAAACAGCTAACAGGTCCTAGAATGTTCAATTTTCTTTCTTTTAAGGCTAACAATTTCAGAGGTGAAGAAACAAAAAGATTTCAAAACTTAAAAGAGAAATTAGAGATATAAATACCAAAATTCATAATACTGAGAAAATGCTTTGTCTCCTTGTAAATGACAACTTTAACTTTCTAATATGATGTATGTGAAATGTGAGCTCATTTAGCATTAACTTCTCTCTAAAGAGATTATGGAAGGTTTATTCAGGCAAAACCTGATTGTATTTATCACTATTATATGTGTACTTATAACTGTCATATACTTATTAGTTCATTAAACCATTTTTTCATCAAAAAGATTTTAAATTAAGAGTTATAAATTCTAAACTTTGTGGGTTTTTTTCTCTTTGACTTTTATGGTGATTATCATATCAATATACATACATTTAGAATGAACACAATTGCGAAATACTTTCTTAATTTCACTGTAGTATGAATTGCTACCTTCAGAAAGGTTCTGCAATAGCAGATTGCTGATGATATGCCTTCCTGCATTTTGGGAGGAAAAAAATGCTATTTTTGATATTCAACTTAACAAATTCTTTGCTTGAATGCCTTCCTGCAGTTTTTGATCAAAAGCTACCCTGTGCTGTGCAAATTGCAAGAAGTTGAAAAGATAACACACTCCATCAGGAATGTAGTGTAATACACCTGATACTCTTGAAGTGAAGCCATGAAAATGAAATGTCATTAACCCTAAATCTGTTCAGTTAGATAAACTCTCATCTGAAGAAAAGGAGTTTCCATAATCTAACATTATTAAGCATGTATTGGTATGCTCACTTCTCTGTAGATTTTTTGTTTATATATCATGCATTGTATTTCCAGATGCAACTTGTTCAGCTGGTCTTAAATATTAAAATATACATTGAAAACTTTAGGGTATAAACACTCTAAAAATGCTGTAATGATTTCAGAAGGAAATCTTATTATTAAGAGAAATTCAGATTGAGACATTCAGAGCAAGGAATCTAAATATCTGAAAGGTGGAAACAGGCATATTTATGCCGTTGGAGGGAGCAGGCTCCATCCCTACAAGAGCTTTATAAGCCTCTAACACATGCCGAGTCTTAGTTCCCCGCTGTGTCCAGTGTGGTGGTGCACCTCGCCAGCACCCAACGCAGCCACCATGGCCTGGGAAATGCACTGCACCCACCCAGCAAGCCCACGGCGTGCGGGAGTTCCCACCAGCGTCAGTCAGCACTGAGCGAGTGCACATGCGAAATACAAACACTGTAACCTTTACACTGTAGAGGTAGCCATTTTAGTTTTACTGAGATTATTTTAGAAACTTTTTTCAAGTTTTTTAACTTGTCTCAAGTTTCCATTGGAATATCACCAAAGTTTGAGCTACAGAGTTTGCAGGGCCACAGGAGGATATTATTGACTTGAGCCACTTGCATGCCTCAAACGTGTCTTTATTACCTTGAAATCGGATATATCTTATGTAGGAAGATGAGCAGTTAATGTAAGTCCTTGAAAATCCATCCTATTCTTGATTAATGCATTCCTAGATTTAGGATTCAAATATGATACTATCGTATTGCTCATTTTCTTAAAACGAGTAATCAATTTGCAACTGCCATTTCCATAACTATGCAAATACACTAATGTGTTTCTAAAAGACAAAGGTACAAAACTATTTTCAAGTCCTAGTCATTTAGATAGCACTGATTAGAAGCTTTATACATTATTAAGACTGTATAATGAGTTCTTCAGTTTTAGAAATGATTTTACATCTAGATTTATTAGATGCTTAAACGTCTCTATTATTAACACTAGAACCTGATGATCCACCAAGTTGGTCCCTTCCAACTTTACCCATTCTATGATTCTGGGAAGCCATGACTTGACTTGAAACCACACTCGGTTACGTTTATTCCTTTTCCTAGAAATACTTATGCATACCTTGTAAGTTCCATGTCTTACTATGTATTCAAAATACAGAATGATATCTATTATTTTTATTTTTATTTTTCAAGACAAAAATTAAGTTATGTAGATATATTTCATGATTATGTTTTCAGCTGTAATTATTCACTAAAGACTAGAGATCATAACTAAAAGTCTCAGATTCTTCAGTTCAGGAAAAGGATTTAATTGCTATACTTTATGAAGATGTGAGTTGAATTATAGACTAAGAATAGCTTTTGATGTGCAGACATTTTTGGTACCAGATAATAGCTGAAAGTATTAATTAAATGGAAGGGAGAACTGCAGCAACTTCCCCAAGAGGTGTCTTCTAGTAGAAACAGGAATGCATAGGGAAGCAAGGAACTTCTTTTGCAGCTGACCATTTCAAGGAATGTTCTGTTTGAAAGACTTATAACAAATTGTGTTAAGCTTCTATTGCTGAGTTTTTATTTTAATTAGGACATTAAATTTGTTTTGATAACTATTATTTAACTAAAAAATGGAAATGTTTTAAGCTCCACTAAATTATCTGTAACAGAGTTGTGAAACTTTCAGAGAAATGAGATGAAAAACAGAATGATGACTTAACTTCACCATTTTTTTCTCAGATTTCAAATTTCAATTTTTCTGTAAACTCAGAATCATCTTTTCAGCTCTAAAATGTAGATTATAATGTAAATAACTCCACCAGTTTTTTTAATTGATTCATTATACAGCAGGATTTAGAGGGGAGTATTTCCCTGTATTTTAAGGTCCAGAAATGAGATCAAAGCAACCTGCATCCTACCTGTAACACTGTCTCAGGATTATGCGAAATAGATTTGTTTCCCTATTTTTAAATGCCTGATCAAGAATATTGAAGATTCAAATAAGGTGAAGTGAAATATAGAGCATTTGAAGTACATAACAGAATAAATTTGCCATTGAAGCATTTCAGAGTTCTTGTAGCTGCCTAAAGTGGATGCTTTGAATAAACTCTTTTGGTAAGTGAGAAATTCAAGAAAGTTGTGGTGAACAAAACAGGAATATCAAAAAAGTCGGTTAATCAACTTCCTGGAATAACTCAGTTTGACAAGTGATAATTTAGAAAATTTATTTTGATTTAAAAACATTACTTAGAGAAACAGAAATGTAACTGTCTGGTTTGCCATAAAAGAGAACGCAATCTGAAATGAGCTCATTAATTTTACTGTAATATCTGATATTATTTGGTTAATTGCAGAGTAGCACTGATTAATTATTTAATTACCACAAAACAAACTCCTGTATATCAAGCCCAAGAAAAGTCTGCAGCCTCATTTAAACTCATTAAGATGCTGTTGTGTAGGCACATGTGAATGACTCTCTGGAGACTGAGAGCAGAGACAAATGGAACCGAAGAGGTTTTCCACCTCCGCAGACTGCAGCTCAACACCCACTTTGTCCTCTGGAGCTCAACAGGAAAAGTCGCTGATGGCTGCATTCTTGGCTTTAGTATTTCCCATTTTGTGTTAATGCAAGTATAACAGATGCAAAGGGCAGGATTCTTCTCCAGATGAAGGCATGAAGTAGTAGAAATCTACGTGGAACATACACATGGGCTGGATAGCTGAGCAGTGTAGTCTTTGGACAGCTAATCAAGGGAGTCTAGAAAGAGATTTAGTTCATGCTGACACTGAGTACTACATTGCTTTCCACCTTAACTGGATATATAGAGCAGGTTGAGATCCCTTGGATCTTGCTTGGATTCCATTTGCCCCTCCAGAAGGCTCCAGAAAGCTTTTTATAGATCCCATGCCATATCTGCCAGTTCCCTGAGGTCTGGTGTTACTCAAGGTCTTGGGATACCCTAGGTGCCTTGTCCCATTCAAATTTGTGATGTGATTTGTGAAAAAAGGAGCACACTCTGTAAGGAGTCAAGAATTTCTTGCCTGACCAAATGAAATAGGACCACTGCAGGTGCTGGTCCAGATAAATGACGCTTCTGTCAACAGCACAAACTAATCAATTTAAAGAATTTAAATTATGGGGATGAAGTTAATAATGCAATTAAGATATGTGAGCTCTATCTACTGAGTAGCAGCAGAAGCAGAGCAGTTCTCTCAGGGGGTACAAATGAGGTGCCACAGGTGAACCCATCTCTGGCCATGCCCTCACTGAAGGGTACTGTCCCAAGCACCGTGAGCAGGGTGAGCAGAGCTGCAGTGGTGACAACAGAGTCCAAACAGTAGTAACTTGATTGCTTTGTAACTAAAAGGATCAGAGCAACTTGCACTGTCTGAGCTGTTACAGTACCATATTTACTGGCTGCAGGACTATGTGTGAGGTGTAGAACAAAGCTCTACTTTACTCTATGACAGTGGCTCATGTAAACTCTTTGTTTTGGGAGTCTTTATTTAAAACTGCTCCACCCAATATTTCCATGTTATGGTTGACAGCTCCCATCCAGAAACAGTACTGAGATAATCACTAATGCCATTAATTATGCCCTACTATTAGGCAATGCTGGGAATATTTAGCCAATATCATGAGCATGTCCTCAAGTGAATTTTTTTAAACTCTTCTTGCCACCAGTGCTAAAGATGAAAAGAAATTTTTTACACCAGATATAAGAATGGAGATCAAATACTTGGGAATTTATGCCCTATTCAATTTACTAATAGTCATTAGTCTTCAGTGTAATAAGAGATCCAATCCCATTTCCTTGGAAAGACATTCCAAATTCTGCATGAAATAATGGTCTGGGCAGAAATGTGTGATTCTGTAAAACAGCATAATTATACAGAATATGAAATTTAACAGCTCTTAATTCATGAAACAATTGTATATTACTTCAATACTTTGCCTAGATATTTGATATACCCACACAGTATGTGCATATGAAGATGTATATGCATTTCCTTTATGAACACTGTGTCACACATTCAGGGAATACAGTTAACAAAAAAATAAACTTGCTGTGCCAACATTTTTTCCTGCCTTTCCAGACTTAGCAGGGCATGTATTTTTATAGTTTAACAAGCTTTCCTATTAAATTTTGAAAAATGAATCTATTATTGACATGCTTGAAACATATTCAATTAGTCCTGATTTGGTATATTTGATTTAAAGGCTTTTGATTATTTGTTCCATGTTCTAACTTGACAACTTAGAAATGGAATGAAATTAACCTGTCAGGAAGGATTAATGAACAGATTTTGTTCACAAGTTTAGATGATTTACAAGAATTTCGCTGCAGCTGATCTTGCCTTTGAACCAATATTCATTTCTGAAAATGGATTAAAGGTCCATGTGATGAAATCCTATACTTTCATACAATAATTAACATCCATTTATCAGAGGGGTAAAATGACACTATGCAAAGCAGCGAACTGCTCTGTACTTTAATTAAAGCCGAATTGTTTCTTATGTTAAAGAATGAACACATTTATAGATTATTAGTATGTACATTAAACCCAAATAAGCATAACTGGTGGAATAACTAATTAATTGAATGTTAGTTGAGCCGATTTTTATTGCAATAAATATCCTGTAAATGTACTTCTTAGCTGCAGTACAGAACTATTTATTGACAAGGTGTGTTTCACTGAGAGTGAACTATTCTTAATAGTTCTTAATGAAAAAGTACATCAGAAGATGCTTCTGTAGTCTGCTGGTAAGCTGAGAATAATTTCTTAATTCTCAATGTTCACCATTTTTCAAATTCAATTTTCTATAGCTTTGATAGTCTGATAAATGGCAGCAGTGGAATGAGCAGTTTTGAGTGTGCCTTTGAAAAATTGTTTTCATTCTGCTTCATCTCAGGCTCTAGCTGAGGAGGAGTGGGATCAAGGAATGGACCGTGCAATGTTGTTTGTTGTAAAACATGTTTGGTCAGATTACCAAGGAAGAAGAACTTTAAATTGTAACCTTACTTGCAGTAATTTTCTTCCTTCATTGCACATGGTTTATTTTGGACAATAATGAAAGCAGAAAATAACTGTAATAAATTTCATCTGCTGTAAAAAGTCATTAAAAATACTTTAGTTAAATATTAAAAAGCAAATTTTCTGTCTGTTTAAAGGAAACATACACCACCATTTTTCTATAGGAAAATATGTTCTGTTCTAAAATCTACTGATTGCATGAAATTTGTTTTGCAGTTGGATTTTGATTGAGGTAACTGGCTCGACTGAGATGCCCCAGTGACCATAATATGATTAATGCAGAATAAGTGTCTTATTTCTGTGTTGGGATCAGCTGACTAGAGAGACATCTACTTTCAGTGGATGGATACAGTCAATCAGGTGGTTACACACGTTGACTATTAATGCCTGGATTACTGCCTGGATTGTATTAGGGGCTGCATCAATTTGGTTGTGGTCTGTAGTCAGGCACAACTACAGGTTGAGGTGAGGAAAAGATGGTAGAACTATGGTGAATAAATTGTTCGGGGAGCAAAACAATGAATGGTGACTGATGTTAGAAAACAAGAGCAAATGGAGAATAACAACTGAACAGGGAAATCTGGCTGAGAAGCCAACAGGGAGATAATTTATCAAATAAAAACTATTTACTCCTGTTTCCTATTGCAGCTTCAGTTACTTTGTTTTTAACAGAGTAATTGTAATTTTGGCATTTATTATTTTGACATAGCCATTTCTTGAATTGTGAAAATGAAAATAGATTTGTCATCTTTTCGAAGTCATGCAGAATCTTACATAAGACAGAAACCAAATTTACATCCAAATTAAGTGAAAGACTTTTGCTGGTTTTAGAGGATAAGAATTAGCTCTATGTTTTAAAAGTACTAAGGAAGATACTTTTCAATTCTTTGGAAGTCTTGTGTACAATGGCTTTGCGTAGATAATCCTTCTTGTTTTCACTGTTGGAGAGTAGTAGATACTCTCTCTTATCCTGTTGTTCTCTCAGGTATTCCTTTTACAAACCACACGATCTTAAACAAGGTGGTTCAAACTCTGTGATTTCATTATTCGGGCAATGGTTGTAAGTTCTTAACAGGCTGCCTGTAAAAAGTTATGTTAATTTTTTTTTGATCTGCATAAGAGTGAATTTCATTTTATGCACAGCATGTTCGTTTTTTATTGGAGTGATATTTAAAAAAAGGCAGTTCATTAAGTAATTTCAGTGTTTTGACAAATGGGCAGGATTAAAGACTATTAAAACAATGACTCTTCAGTGTATCATTCCCACCACAATGCATTTCAGTATTAACAAGACAACTCTGGCTCTCTTATGATGGTAATTTTTAGATAAAGTGATTTCTCCAGAACACTACTCTTGTAGACAGACTTTAACTATTCAAATACAGCAAGTTGTAAAATATAGGTTATCCTGATCATTTAATTGAAATACAATACAACATGTCAATAATATTGGGGAAGAAGACTCTTACATCTATTATATTTTGGCATGCTTTCCATATGAAGAAGACTTGATCTTTAGCCAAGACAGTTTCTGTGACTTTTCTTTAATTAAATGTCCGTAAACTTTGGAGTAAGGAGTAAGGAAGTACCAATTAAGGAACTTGGTAAAATTTCACCAGCAATTTGCACAAATGACTATGACTGCTTAAATTGTAGGGACATTAGTACT
This sequence comes from Mohoua ochrocephala, assembly GCA_013398855.1. Classification (NCBI taxonomy): domain Eukaryota; kingdom Metazoa; phylum Chordata; class Aves; order Passeriformes; family Acanthizidae; genus Mohoua; species Mohoua ochrocephala. Next base: position 122,553 of record VZTA01023100.1, on the reverse strand, counting down.
AATATTTTATCTCAAGTAATCACAAGTTACTAAAGGTTACTGGACAAGGGTTAAAAAAACCCCATAGAGCTTATCTACCTTGCAGTATAATGATTCCAGGTTCTATTGAATTGATAGAAATCTCTTCTAATCCTGGTGTTGTCCCTTTATTGTACAAATGGTCCAAGTTCCCATTGGTCTTTCCAGTTAGTTGTGTTGTCACATGGCCAGGTGGCTTCATCTTTTTTTATGTCCATTTAAGTGTCTGCTGAATAAGCAGCACATGCATAACACGGGCCTGAGTGCTGGTTACTCTGGCAGACAGGGAGACCCAAGGGAGAGCTTCAGATTACCACTTCCCTCTGTCAGCCACACTGGGATTGTTACCTACGATTTAACTGCACTTCTGTGTACCTTCATTAATCACGGTGAATCTTGCCTGTAAGTATTTCTGAACCTTCAGCTCCCTCTTGTCCTGTGCTCCCTTCACTAGAATCATTGCCGTTGCTTATTCACAGCCTGGCAGTTGAGAAGTGCCCTGGAGGGAGACTTATACTTAGTATATGGACACACATCATCATGTTAGCGCTGAAGGAAGGCCTGGAAAAGCCCTTCTTCCATTTGCCATCTTACCTTCTAACTGACCTATATAATTTTTCCCCACTCAGTACAAAATTTATACAGCTAAAGTGTTTTTATTTGCACTCACCGTTTCTGAAACGCCGAAATAGTTTGTATCCAATGATGAGGCTCAGGTAAAAAAAGTGTAGATGATTGATTTTATACTTATTTTACTACAATAAGATGGTACTGAGGTACATCAGATTTCTATTTATACCAAATTAATGGTTTCAGTGTGATTTTACTCTGGGACTAATTAGATATGTAAAGTTAAATATGTCTGAAAGTCTATTTTCAGAATCAAGGCTTTGCTCTGAGGTTTTTTAAAATTTAAATAATTTCTATCTTTTCCTGTCTTAGCCTCAGGATTATGAAAATGAGGGTCATGCCCATATACAGGAGCCTATAGCACGGGCTATTTTCCACAGCTGGACTTTTGATATTTATAATTTGTAAAGCCACTATCAAAAGAACATTGCAATAGCATAAGCATTTTTGCAAAGGGAAATAATCAAAATGTTTACACTTTTTCTTAATTTTTCTGCTTTGGGATCTTCAAAAAGATGATGCAAGAACATAGACGGATAGATAGATCGATTGATCTATCTCCTTCATTAAAATTGCAAAGGTTCCTGGGGCCAGGAAAGCAATTTGTGAAAGCACAGAGGTAAACATTTTGCACAAAGGAAATTAATAAAATGTTCCCCAGTGGTTCTGAAATGGGGTTGCTAAAATATTTTCCTTGCTGTGCATAGGATAATGAGGTTATCATAGAAACAGAGAGTTGCACACTTGGACCACAACGGCACAATAGTTCTGCTTCCAGCACCATCCAACAGCTTTTTGCACCTCTTTCTGGGCGTAAGGTGGTCTGCAGAACCTCTGTCCCTCTGCCCAGGTCTTTCCCATGAGGATGCTGCCATAGTTATAACCATAGGAATTTGGAGAATCCTTCCATGGGTATGCACCTCTGGAGGTTTACATCTCCGAGGTCAAATGCATTACGTGCATGTAGGCTGAAGGTGAAAAGATCTCTGTCAGGCTTCTCACTTCTGTCGCTCCAGGTGTAAACGTATTTTCTCCTGTTATTCCTTTACATACATGTGCAAGATGAAGTATTCTGTTGAACGAGTGCTTTCAAAACTATTCACAACAGCACAGCAAAATAGGACCACTTCTACCAAATGCATCTGGTAATAAATGTTAAAGAGAAATTGTGGAATAACAGAAAAACATGTATAAAATATGAGAAATTTCAGAGTAAGAGAGCTTCGCTTCTACTCGGTGGCTGTCAAAAGCTTTCACAATATGTATGTGAGAAATTGTGATTGCTCAAATATATTTCTTGTCAGTACATTCTCTAATAAATGAAGAAACTTAAAAGGCTGATTTAAATTGCAAATCTTACACAACTTCCAACACAATTATTGCAGAAATGATGTTTAGTTTTTCTGTGTTTTTTTTTTTGTAGCGAGTGAGTAAAGAGAAAATTTTAATAAAGTTTTCTGCATCAACATGTGCCTGCTATTGCATGCACAGAAAGAGAAAGGGTTATTTTCCTATTAAAAGAAAAAAGTGTAGAAGTGCACTGTTATTAATTTAAAATTATTATGCTGTAAGTAGACTAATGGTTTCTGGGGAATGGAAAAGCAGAGAGATAGGTTGATGGAAGCTTATAAATTGTATGAAAAGAAGTCTGCTTCTGCTTTAGAGAAAAAAATATAAAAAGAAAAATAAAACAAAATGTTAAGTGGAAAAAAAAAAGAGAAAGTAAAAGGGATGTGTGTGTAAAAATGGAGACAAAGAAAGATCTGTTAAACAGAAAATTTGGAATAGAGTTGCATGAAAGCTTTGATTGTTTCCAACTTGCTGTGGAACCAGTCTGCTGGAGATCAGGACTTAGTGCTTTGCAGGCCCCCTTTGGGCTTACTGAGCCTGTTTGGATAAGTTCAGAACATTTTATGAGTCCAAGCTTTCCCTGCAATCATGTTCACTGGAATAATGAATAAATCGCATCTTAGAATTCCAAAGCAGTAACAAGTGACTTCTTCATTCAATATTCATTTCTATGGACATGCTAAGAACTGTGCAGGGAAATTTCATTTTTTTGTAGAAGTGAGAAATAATCATTTGGCTAGAAATGTTTATTTGCTCATTTCTCTTTTTTCTCGCCTAGCTCCAGGCCAAATCAGTGTTAAAAAACCCCAAACCTTTAAAACTATAACAAAAATTAATTCTGTGTGTGTTTTACCAAAAGGATACAGAAATGAGAAGATTCTCTGGAGTGTGCACCCCTTTCTATGGAATTCTTTATTATTTTCTTGCATTTTTACCTCAGTCAAACAAAAACTGAAATACAACCTTAATTGTGAATCCTCTGGGTGTGAGGTGAGAGGACATTCAATACTACAGATCTGTTAAGAGGCAGCTGTTACATTGCCATGGAACATGATGACATGGTACATATTTCTAATCAAAATGTTTGGTTAACAAGAAGGTCAAAGAAGCAATTAGTGGTGGAATACAGTTCTACTGTGTGCCACGTACTATTTGACTGAAATACAAACTGACAGCAGGGCGATTTCTGCTGTTGGAAACACAGAGGTGACCTAGGGCACTCTATCAAGCTTAGTTTGACCCTGACAGCTTTTGACCAGCTATTTGTTGTCATATCTTTCTGACTGAACAAGATGACAAATATACACAAGACCTCATGCTCAAATGCTGCATTCTGTGAAGTGAGACAGATTTTGACCTTTAATTGGTAGAGGTCTCTGGGTCTTGTGACTCCACATCTGCTATCTTTATTGTCTTGGAGTGGACAGAAATTCTGTTAACTACTGTAGCAGTATGTGCTCCCAGAATAGGAAAAATGTAGCTGCAGTTAAATGGCATCGGAAGATTTTTTATTCCACAAGACAATCCTTTTTTTAAAAAAAGAGATTGCTTTGACTTTACAGAAGAAGAGAGGTTTTGCTCCAAGTAATAAGACTCTAATGATTCATGTTACTCGGCACTGATGCAGAGGCCTAACGTGACAAAACAAAGGAAAGGATTTGGGCTCAGTTTGAAAATAGTTGAATAAATAAATAAGAACTTTGTCCAGGGCTAGAACATTTGAATAAACATATCTTTACATTTTTTTTGTAAAATAGAAGTATCATCAGTTTCAGAAGTGAGATTTTCAAAAGAGGAGGAAGAAATTATTGATTTTTTTGTTTTTGTGGCAATAACCAAAATGAGAGCACTGTTTTCTTTAATTTTTCTGTAAAGAATTAATATTTTTCAGTAGACCTTTAGGACATGTAGAGATTGCCCAGGAAAAATTGTTTACCATGGGTATTTCATTCGCCATCAAATAAAAGTTGGCTAAGCCTTGAAATATAATTTCTTTACTTGATTTCCCTCTGTTTTGTGTGCACTTACATTTTTCCATGCATATGACGTTGGTATCTGAGTACGTTCGGTTGTTTGTGGACTGCTATTCTATCTTTCTGAATACTAAATTTGCAAAATACGAGTTGAGAAAAACTGCCTTAGATTAATTAAGAAGCATAGAAAGGCTCTTCACTGGGAAGGTGACTTGTGAAAAGAGGGTCAAAAATCAGTGAGCAACACAACAACAGAGGATAGTTTGTAAATTAGCACGGAAGAGTATCAATAACCACGTGGCTTCTCATTCCTGCTCTTGGACTGCTTTTGTAAAGCCTTTAATGAGTGAGCTGGCTAGATGAATATCTTGTGATCTTGGTTCCTTTTGTCTTAGCCCTTCCACACACAGCAACTCCAGGAAGGCATGAAGATGGTCACTGCTCAAAGGGACCAGGCATTTTCACGGTACCACAAGGTACCATTTCTGGTCTTCTACTCTTATCAGATCCTTTTGCCTAGAAAAGCCCTCAAATAAGTGTTATTTGCCACTTTCCTCTGCTTGTTCTTCCCAAAGTTTGCTATTCAGCCCCCACTTTTATTGGTCCTGCATTTAGCTACCTGCTGCTTGGTTCCCTTTCCCATGACTGTTCCCCAGACTACTCTTTCCTAATTACAGACTGCTAGCCTGTAGCTAGAGTCTATCTCACACTTGATCACACACTTTTTCCTCTGAAAATCTCCATCACTGGTTTGCTATGTTTTCTCTGGTTCAGAAAGCACACCGTAGAGTGGTGCCTCAGTCCTACCTATCCTATTTGGGAAGGACAAAAGGACTACCGGTATATTAACCCATGTACTACAATATATATGGAAGTATACAGACTTATTTGATATAAAAATATAACTGCATTATTTAGGCTCTGGTGAATCATTTAAGATCTCATAAAACACTGCTTCCGACAATAATAGAAATCAAGAGAGATTTGAACATCTTCACATTAGTTCTTATTTCAAGCTATTTTAAAGTAAAGGGTATAATGATTAATGGCAATGACTTATGATGGGAGAATGTCTAGTGAGTACCATGCTGTCAGCACTAAGGATTTTTCTCTTACAAGAATGTAGTTTCTTTGTGGAGTCTTTAATCATATAGTTGATTTTAGTAGGCATATACACGAGGACTATTGTTCGGCAAGGATTTCCAGATCCAGGCTGTTGTCTAAGAAAGATGTTAATGATAAAAGCAGGAGAAAAAATGCTTTGACAGTGAAACTCTCAGAGTACCAGCCTGAGAGGTATTACAAACACTAGTGTCATCTAGGTAATACAGAGACACCTGCAGAGATCTGCAGAAAAAGATACTAGAAATATAGAAGAAATCTATAGTGTGAGACTGAATGAATGTGAGGAGAAAGTAGCCTATAAAACATATATTTATCAGAATGTAGAAAAAGAAAATAAGACAGGAAATAAGGCAGAAAATAAGGCATTTGTTTGCAACATGATAAAGGCTCATAACCGGATTTATGTCATCTGAAATACCACAATTCAATCTCTTATTCCAAGGGAAAGCTGTGGCAACAGTGTTGATGAAGTGTATGCTGATGAACACTCTGTAAATAGTAATCATTTGCAATTAATGCTAGTAGTTGGATGTTGTCTCTTTCTGTTTTACCTTTGCATTTGGTTCAAGAAGGGTGTGAAAGGAATCGTCTACTCCAGCAGTTTGGATTCTTGTCCCAATTAAAGCTGCATGAAAATAATTAAACTCCCCAAACTTTATACAGCTTAAAAATGTTAGTTGGGATGGCTTTATTTATTTATTTTTTAAATTAAAGCCCCAGCAATTAGGCCATTCTCTTTCCCTAATACATTACCTGCCTGCGGTTGAACACTGGGGACTTTTGTTCTGAATATTCAGGGCTTTATTCAATTGTCTAAAGATAGGTTTCTAATTAAGATACCCTGACTTAGTCACATGGGGCTGGTGGGTACCTTTAAGACCTACGGGATATTTGTGCCCCTCTGAAAAGGCAGTTGCAGTATCTCATGTGGTACAGTGTGTCTGTGTCAGGAAAGTAATTTGTTGGTCAGAAATGCTGAATGTGGAAGCAATCAAACCAACAATATTTCTTCAAACAAAATTAAAATGTTTCTTAATATGAATTCTTTTACTCTCTGTTAAAATGCACACACTAACACATAAGACCTACAGGACACCTACACTCCTAGTGTTGGTGTGGAGATGTATACTGAAGGTCATTTGGTGAAACAACATCAAAGAGGGGTCGAAGTTGGGCTCTTGCCAGAGCACTTCATTGGGCTCCATTCTCACAGTGCCCAAAAGAAATGGGATATTGAGAATAGACTTCATGGCTAATTGATGACCAGCTGATCTTCTTCCTAAAGCAAAAATACTTCTGTTGAGCTGATGTACCACCTGCCCAGTGGTCTTGCAAATCACTGGATCTACAGCACCCATACCAGTAGGTCCCATTGTGATGGAGGGGGAACAACATGGTCTCTGCAACAGTCAAAAAGCTGAACAGATCACTTGGTAAGGCATCACATAGGAGTCCAACACATCTATTTGTTCAAGAGTTTATTGGCCAAGTGCTGTCATCTACACAGTGCAAACCACGGCACATTCAAACCCTGTGTTAACACCTTTCTTTCTAAGATGCTCATCTTAGGTCCAAAGCAATGATTAATTGCACTTTTAGAACATATATTTTAGTTCTGCTCAAATTCATGCTGAAGAACATCACTATCCACAGTTTTATGCTTTCTTCTGGGTTGTTGTTGGATTTCCTACTATCTTTATATTAATGACAGAATTTTAGCAATTGCTACAATCCTAGGGTCCTGGGACAAATTTGCCATCTGCTGTTTAATATTTTAGTTGTGAATTTATGTTTGGCTGATTTGGTATTATACACCTAATTATAGCAAGTTCACTGAGATCCCAGGAATAAGAAGTTGTGGGGTTTTTGTTTGTTTGTTTTTTAAAGATATGAACCTGAACAAGCTTCTTCTGTGTCCTTTGGTAACCTTGACAGAAAAATAGGATCTCTTCCCCTGCTTCCCTTCCCCCTTTATCTTCTGCTTTTACTTTTCTGTTGGATGTAATTTCCTGGTCCTGTATACCATGTACCAGGCCCTACATACTCAGGTCCTTAGACTGAATGGCCCTCCAGCAATAACATGGAAACCAATTCTGCCTTGGTGGTTCTGAAGAGCAGATATTTTTATGACTTAATATTCCAAAATATATTTTTAGAAGTATATTTTTCTGAGACACCACTGTTAACTTTTTAATTTCTCTTTATATTCTTAATATGACTGTTCTGTTTCATTTAGCCCATGAAAACAGATTGCAATAAGAGAGGCTGCCCATTTGACTTATGACTTGCTCCTGCTGCTGATTCCATTTTATTTCACATTTTACTTACATTCAACACAAATCAGTCCAGCAGCCCCAAATGGTTTTGGTTTAAAATCAGCACATAGAACATCAGCACAGAAACAAACTATAGTATATGTTTCCAAACCAGATTAATGCCTTTTCTCTCTGCTGCAAGAAGTAAAAGGTGTCTGCTTGGCATTCCCCACAAAGTAGCACTTTACAATAGAGCAAGAAGTGAGCAGAAATGTTATGGTGCTGCTTTGCAGTCAACATATGTAAAATCAGATTCCGTCTAGTCAGGTTTAGACACTGAAAAAGACACCTCTTTTGGCTGTGACTGATATTCAAAGATTATGTAGTTTTGTGTTTATCTTGGTTTTCTTTCACTTTGTGCTCCCATGCCAACTTCTGCTCTTTCCCACTTCTTCAGGTGTTTCCAAAGCAAGAAAGCACTGTCTTTTTCTCCAAGAAGAGTGGCATTACTTCCCATGATATAATTCAAAAGGAATTGCTAAAATATTTGGAGTTTCCTCAGTAAACATTTTCAGCTTTTGGTGTGGATTTTGGGAGCTTGCGTCTGGCCCTGCTTGCCCTGCCCAGAGGCAGCTCTGCTCTCAGGGTGGGCGGTGAGGGCTGAGGGTGAAAGCCCTCATCATTCCCCAGCCCGGCTCCCCAGGGCTCTCAGAGGAAGATGTCAGGGCATCAGAGGGATGCAAACTGCTCTTCACATGCTACGTGCAATCACACATACGTGTACCATTTATTCAGGATTCAGAGCCTCTTAGGCAGAACTGATGTGGCAAATGAGGAGAAAGACAGAAAGAGCAGATGTATTGCTCACTCTTTAAACTGCTCTCAATCTCTGGCTAATCAAAATCCCACAGTAAACAACACCAGTTCTGTGCATACATCTGTTCAGTATTCATCCTATATTGTCAGTGATGTCTTGCCGAATTCTTTGAGGCTCAGAGCCTTTAGCACCTGCAAGATCAGATCCTTGACTGTAACCAGATGGTGGCATTGTAGCATTACAGCAGTTTTCTAAAGTTGTCATAATTTCACTAGGGGTAATCCAGAAAACTATGAAAAGCAGAGAATCTCTTTCGAAGTGGAATTCACTCTAAAAATGATGCACATGCATCTAGAGCTGAAAGAGGATGCATGAGCCAAGCCATGTTAATCACTAAAAATAATAAATAAAATTTAAGTTTAAAGAATAATCACCAACAATAATAAATAAATAAAGTGTTATGTTTAAAGAATAATCAATGTCTAAAAAAATCCAAGCAGGCAGTAATACTTAATTTCTTCATGGAGATCCTTAGTATTTAGAAAAGTTTATGCGATATTGGTTGGGGGAGAAATTTTAGGAAAAAGGAAGGGAATTACACTGGCATATGTCTAAAAGTGCATTAAATCTGAAAAGGTCAAATTAGAGAAATAATATAATTTTATTATACCTTACTCCTTTTCCTTTTCCTTTTCCTTTTCCTTTTCCTTTTCCTTTTCCTTTTCTTATCATCATATGTAGACTGTGGCACAGAAGCGTGAAGTGGAAACATAATAATTCTAAATGCGATTCTACCACATTATTTCATTGTCATTTCCTATAAGTTATTAACCTCCTCAGCTTCATTCTCTTCAGTTCTGAAGTAAAGTGCTGCAATGCTTTCAAGACTGAAAGTACCGATTAGTTAATACCTGCCAAACACGTTGAAAAATGTGGTGTGCTAACAACATTTTATCATGTTGTTCACAAAGAAGGGTCACAAGGGAACCACTGTTAACCCCTTCTCCAAACCAGCTGCTTTCATTACCTGTGTGGGGTTGGTGACACACCTGGAGGGCAGCACTCAGCCCCCGTTCTGCTCACTGCAGACCTATGACTCTGAATTTATTCTCAGAATAATCTAGCCACCAGCCTTTCTTTTTTACTGTTCTTTCAGCCTGATGAGAATGAAAGCATACCACAAATCTCAAAACTCAGTTTGAAAGAGAAAGCTGGTTTTTTGGGGTCTGAGAGTGCTCATTGGTCTAAACCCAAGGAAGCAACACAGCAACCTGTGGGCTAGGCACTGCTGTCTCCACTTGGGTGGAGTAGTGTCTTTCCTAAGATAATTTTAACTGAATGTTTTCTAAACAGTAATTAAACCTTATCCATACTGTGTGAAGAAGTCATAGCTCATAGAAATTTTCTGAATGGTGGGATTTTGCACAGGGGCTTGATAGGTGAAGAAACTTTATCTCTCCTGCTTAGCTCCAGTCCTACCTGTCCTCTGATTTGCTTCCTGCATGACTTGTCTGCTTCTTGGCGGTTGAGCAGCTGGTTGGGGCTGCTCAGAAGCACGTAGTACATTGCGAGGAAAAAAGGAAAATGTTGGCAGGCAGTCTAGAAAGAGCCCAGCAGTTTTGAGCAGCTCAGCCCACTGTTACTCTCTTAACAAAATGCCCAGCTGCTAACTGGAACATGGGGAAATCTTTGTTGCCAGCCTCTGTGAGCTGGGGAAAGACCACCATGGAGGAACGGGATTGAACTGAAAATGGGAATAACTGAGATGGCGGCTAAAGGTTGAGGGCTGATTTGAGCTTGTGATATCTTATAATGAAGTGTAAGGCCTCCTGCAGCATCAGATCTGCTGTCTCAGTAAGTCTATGAGACAGGACGATGACAGTTCCTATCTGCTTACATGGTACAGGCAAGGCGGACAGGAATAAAACGAAAAGTGAAGAAATGCAACATTTTTCTGAAGTGTGATGAACTTCTAACTGAAATTACTGATTCTGGAAGGAACCATGTCCTCACCATCACCCTTTCACTTGTGCTTATTTATGCAGGAATTTAATGTAGTTGTGAGGTGCACCTTTACTGTAGCTAGCTTAAATTTGCATACAAATTAATAATTTCTCTCAAATAAAATCATTCTGAGTGAAAACAGTGTCGGTGTGAAATACCACCAGTCTTCATAGTGGGACTACAGGCACTAGTACGTGTAGCCTCTGAGACCTGCAGGGTGAATCCCACAGCTTTTTTTTCAGATGCCATATGCTGATTTGCTCTATAGGTTATTTCCTCATGCCCTGTGGCACTGGCTTGCGCAGTCAACCTGAATTTGTATGGTGGATGTAGGGTTTCACTAAAACCCAATCAAGCAGAAATAACCTCTTAAATATCTGGCATGTTTGCATGAGTTTTAGCCCATACCCTCAGTGAAGAGTGAGCTTGTGTTGAACTTACGAAAATAAGGCATTTACTGCATGGAGAAAACTTGACACGGGGACTACTATAACTCAAGATAACTTTGAAGTGACGACAGTCCACAGAAATGGTGATTTTGTCCAGGATCACATTGGAAGGAATTGTGACATACCTGGCTATAACACCTGGTAGATTTGGCCCTACCTTCTTGATTGAACTGGATTGCAAAAGCATTTTCTCATAAATCATCCTGAACTAAATGAGGAGGAGGAAAAAAAAAGAAGGTAGTTTCTCCTTCTTTTTAGCAAAAGAAGGGGTTAGCATATGGCTTTTGTTTTACCATTGATTTCTACAGAAGCTCATTGAGCCTGTTATGTATCTGAAGCTGAAAGCTCACCACTTGTTCAGCTTTTTGTCTCTTGTGTTGTGGGTGCAGGACCGTGTTATGTGACATGAAGGCATAGATGGGGACCCAGGTGTTGCTTCTGACTAAAAGCCTCTCTGCTGGAACTTCCTGACTAATTTCCCTGATTACAAAGACAGCAGGTGTCAAACATATCAGAAAAAGAACAAAAGACTTTATCTGTCCATACTTAATTAAAGGCAGAAGTGCACTCAAGCCTGGCTGGCTAAACCAGAAGGCCGTGAGGGTAATAGTGTTTTAATTTATTTTAACTTTGCAGGAAGAAATTTAAGATGACTGCTGAGAACAATGCAATTAAAATATAGAATTATTTTCCAATTTTTTTTTTTTGGTTCTGTTTTGATTTTTGTAGAAAAGGATTATGTTTGCATTTCCTCACAGTTGCCTTTTTTAATACGTACTATTTGTGAATACTGCACATGATATAAATTTAAAACATACAAGGTAGCCTGATAAATATGCAGAATTATATCATCTTAGCTTTAGTTTAAGCGTCACTGAAGGAACAGGCTTTCAACTCCATCATCTTCAGTGGTTACATTACTGGATTTTCAGCAGTTTAAATTTTGTATTACATGAATCCTATCTATTCATCAAGTGAAAATGTGGCTCACATATCTTATGCTTCACCTTGCTACTATATGTTCTGCATGAATTCAGTCACCCTTTCACTTCTGTAAAGGTTTCCAGCATAAAGGATTAGGACAAGAGATGTAATCTTTGTTTAGAAAAGGCCCTTTCCAACGAAAGGCACATTCCAATGCAAATGGCAGTCATATGTTAATAGCTTAACTATGTAATGTTGTTGTGGAATATCAGTGATTTTTGTGTCTAGATTGTAAAATTTACACAAATTATTGTACAACAAAACCAGATCTATGCCTGCCCTAGAAACATTCTGGGAAAATATAGTTGTAGTATTTTCATATTATTTTCTTGTTTCATTGCAATTAAAAGACTTAAGATCGCATATTGTGGTATATGTCCTTTTCTCATTTAATAATTCAGGAGACTTATATTATAGAGTGTTTTTATAATATTAATTAAAATCTAAAGGATCTGCTAAACACTAGGGGTTTAGCAGGGCAGCAAGAGGACATACTGCTGTAATGAGACTAGCAAAATACCATGAACAGACTACTCAAAGGTGTAACATCAACCTGGGGGTTCAAGATACTTTGAAAATGACAAATACTCTATAAATAAAACTGCTTAACCTTTAGATATATTATTTCATTATTTTTGTAATCATTCCATAAAGACTATGATTCTGCCTCTTGTACTTAAATCGTTCTTTCATCTATAAAGCCCTCTCTGAATATTCAGTTTCTTCAGGATTTTTACTGTGCTAAAGAGTTTAGTACCAGTAAAAGTCACAGTCAGATTTCCTGATTCAAACTTCATTGACCAGGCTGAAAGGGCTCTTGACTGGCTTTGAATCCAATTCCAATGTTCTGATACAAATAAATGAAAATATTTCAAATTTATCCTTAAAAAGGTGCTTATATCTGATCCTAGGAATTTATATTGGACTCAAACACTTGCTGAACTTATATTCCAACATTAAACCATAACTCACAGTTATTCCAAGTAACACTTTATGGCATCCTCAATGAATATTTGCAATTAGATTCTGCTACGATTGGTTAACATCCAAAGCCTGAAGCTTCTGAAGAATTGGCATAGGTTTAATTTGGCTAGTCGTTTAAGTTTAGTAAGCAGTTGTGGTTATGCTGCTTGGGAATAATTTTGATTGTAGTTCACCATCACTTGTGGCAAAAACTAGGATAAAAAAAATAGACTTGTCACTGAAGTACGTAAATGTGACATGAGAATACTCCTAAGGATCCTCGTCTACTTTAACAGAGAATGTTATGTTTGGCATTTTTCTTGTATAATTTTTCTTCTAAAGATGAGAACAACACTAACAGTACTTATGTCTTTTCAGCAAATTTAAGAAGCTGGGCTATTTCTCAATATTGAACACTTAAAAAACCCCAACCCACCGGATTTCTAGAATATGTATCTGAAATAGAAAAAGTCATAGACCACAGAGCATTGTTCTTTAGTGGAGAAATATCTCTAATAGAAAAATTATGGATTTTCTAATTTTTTGCTCTCTTTTAATAATGTCACCATTTAAGGCCCTCGGACCAGTAAAACACATAAATGGTGATGTACACTTATTTTTTTGAGTTTGTCATGATGACGAATGCAAAGTGGGCAAGCAAGTAATAGCAACAGATTACCCTAATAATTGAATTCTGCTGGTATCCATAAGATAACAATAAAATAAAAATTAATAACCTCTGTGTCAAAAGAGTAACTTAGACTGCCTAGAGAAAGAAAGTTAGTGCTCCTCGTCAGAGCGTGGATGAGAAAAGCAAAGCAAAGTGTTTTCTATCCAGAATAGGAAAGCTGAGTGAAACTGCGATTGAGAAGATGGTTGAGTTTTCCCTCACTTGGAATAAATGTTATTCCTCTTATACTTTGTCTGAAGGCAAAAAGTGACCACAGTTATTGAAAAGAAAACATAAACCCCAACGGTTTCCCAAAATACAGTTCCAGAAGAACAGTATGAGACCAGTAAGGCGATAAACAACATGCATTAAGCTATACCAAGATAAAGCTTCTGACTAAATTTTCCCACTAGGGTGCCTGTGGCTGGGCAGCTGAAAACATATTTAAGTTAATCTCTCGGGCTACAGTTCAAGGAAGCTCTTCAGTACATGCTGAATCAATTCAGGAAGACTGTATGCACAAGACTAAATTTAAGCATGCGTTCGTACCCCATTGATCTCAATGGGATTTAGGCGCAGACCTAATATTAAACATCTGTTTAAATATTCTTTCAAATAGGGACATTATCCCAAATGGAGTTCGGAGTATTAGTTTTGCGTGTTTCTTTAATTTGTTTAAATTCAAGGGACAAATAAGGAATTTTCCTTCTGCAAAGCATTTTATGATCACATTATATCACAGTCTGTTCTACTCAATAACAGTTTGACTGTTTTCCATTCCGCAGTTAAAATGCTTGGTTGTGTGAAGCTGAGCAGGACCATGGAAAGTAGTTCTGGAAGTGTGGCTGCCAGGCACATGATTGATGCATTCCAGTGCATGCCTGTTCTCAGATCTGCATTGCTGTAAGGAAAAATGTCTATAATACAAAGCTTTGAGGTGGATTTCACCTCAGTCACCTTTAGTTGTTGAAAGCTCTGTGGAAAGCCTTAATGAGTCATCCTACACTCCTCCTGTAACACATGAAGAGATGTGGATATCCTTGGAGGACAATTCACCTGACTTGTCTTAGATAAGCATTTTAGATGTAATAAATTGTCCTGGGGAGGTGGGGGACATTTAACTTTTTTTTTTTTTCCCTGGAAGCTGCAGGGGAATATAAGGTGATGCATTTAGACACCCACTCATCAGATATCTAAGCAGGGTCAGAGGACTCTCACTTCTTGTGCAATGTGTATATTCACACATCATGCATTTGACACGGTCATTAGCTTTGCAGTGTCAAAGTTAAAGAATTATTTTTTATTAAGTATCTGAAACACCTGTTTGGCTTTAGCTTGTTTGGTGTTTGAGTTTACATGTTGGTAAAATTCCAAATGCTGGAAATTTCTATCAACTAACTGCATTAATTAAGGGTATATACAAAATCATTTTCTTCTGGTCAGTTATAATTTGACTTCTATTAAAACACCAAGGATTTGTGTTAGATTTTCATTTTTTTCCTGAAATATTTTGGAAAATAAGAGGTTTTTTTGCTGTCACTGTTGGTGCTCAAGTGGTGGAAAGTATATCCTTCTAAATATTGTTGGGAAAAGGGAATGATGAGAGTGTGCCACTAAGGTGAGCAGGTAGGCGTGCAGTAATTCTAGCTGTTCATCTTCCTTTACCTGGTAGTCTTAGATTAATCTCCCCTCTCTTGCTTTGTCCGGATGTTTTTCAACCTCGGAGCACAGAGTACTAAGTGTACATTCTCTGATCCATTATAATGATATGACAATTTCTTGTAGGAGTCTTGCAGTCTAAAGGTGATAAATATATTTACTTTCCCTAAAGGAATCAATTAATCATAGAACTCAGAGATCAGGGAATCTATTTTCTTCACTCTTGCAAGCATGGAATATATTCACTCATAGCCAATTCCAGAACATATTTTAGACAGAAGCTCAAGAGGTTGGTAAATATTGACACCTTTGGCAGGCAGCAGAATAGTTTGGTTTTTTTATGTTGAGATTCTTACAATTAAACATTGTCACTGTCTTAGGAAAATGAATACAAGAAAATGACGAGAAATAGAAAGCTTCCTCCAGTTAAGTTCAGGCTAATCAAAGATCATACAGTGTATATTTAAAACCAAATAATTTCGATGTTGCCTTTTCAGGCAAACACATTTAATGTGTGTGTTTTCTGCCATGAGTTTAGATCTATTCCTTAAACCCAGTGTATTCCTTTATACCTTTGCATCCCTGCCTATGTAAGTATTAATTAAACCAGATTCCCTTTGCTTTTCAGAACAAGTACATTGCTTTACTTGAGCAAAGCATAGTGATGTGTTACGTTTTTTTGTTGATGGATTGCCACCTGGCACTTTCTGGCATAGTATTGCATTCCTCACTCCCAAGAGTTAAAATCTCTTTTCCATTTTAAACAGCTTACATATTCTAGAGGAATAAGTAAGATGTGCGGAGTCGCCATATAGGAGTATGTAAAACCAAGATTCTGATAAATAATCTGTACTTATTGTTGTGAAAAGATGGTAAAATATAATTAAGTGCTAAGAAAGATAAAATCCATGAATTTGTGAACAGTCCATGAAAAGAAAGAGTAGCTAAGATTTGCAAAGGGAGATACTCTTCCTTGTGCATGCAGGCGTGATCCTGAAAATTCGTGGTAAATTGTATCTCAACAGTTTTATGAAAAGCAATAATACATGTCTGGAATGAGTGCTTTAATGATGCTGCTGAATTTAGCTGAAATGAGATAATCTTTGGTTGCCACCAGAACACCGAGCTCGTGGTTTCTCCAATTCTGCTCTCACATGAACTGTATCCTGCAGAATTGTGCCCTCACTGAAATAAAATAGGGGTTTGTTTTCATTTGCCTGTTCATTCCTAACTTTTGTGTGTCAAACACACTACTGAAAGTTCTCATTGACAGACTAATCAGTCCACTGCAGAGGCAACATGCTTTTCTGACCCCAGCGCAGGGAATTTTGAAGGTGTGTTTATCATGTGGGACTAAGTCCAGCTTTGGTTTTTTTCCACATACTAACAAATTGTCATGATCCAATAATTTTTTCAATATCTCTTCTACTGATATTGCCTCAACTACAATATCAGTTTTTCCATACAGCAACTTGTTAGTTCCTTGACCTCAGGTAGGTGCAATAGCAGTGAGCAAGACATAGCAGCTCTCCCTGGAAAGCGAAACTGATGTTTTCCCACATATCTATATATAAGAATTGTTTTAAGACTTGATTCTGACATGCCAAGCCCTGAATTTTCTTGCAGCCAATCAATTTTGTAATTCTAGCGCTTTTTTCTTTTCAAAGAACTATTTCAGGAAACCAGGCAGCATTTCTCACAGATTTATACATCTGACTTTCCCTGACCCTGTTGTATTGGCATCCCACCACACAGAGCTAGGAGCTGGAAAGGATGAATGTTTCCCATCCAGCTCTGAGAAATGCTGGGCTGACTCTGTGACAATTGCAGCATACCCTTAACAAAAAAGGCTGACATCTAATAGACCGAGAGTGTTGAGACAGGGTTATGTGTAAAACCAGTCATTTTTGTATCTTATGAAAAGTGTGAAAGAATAACAAAATATATGAGACATGACTAACAAGAATGCAGCTGTGGAGGGGATGGACTTTCTGGTATGGAATGACTTCTAACTGGGAACTGAACCCATTTCAATGGAATCATTAACTTTGTGAGTGCTTAGAATAGTAATGAAATTTTTTTGCATAACATCAAATGATCCTCTTCTCATTTTATGTCACTATCTGGCCAGAAAGAGCCTATGTCAACTACACAATTAGATTCTACCACATGTTAATATCCTAAGTATTTATGGGCATAATTGTTAATGAGCAAAAATTATTTCTGACTGGATCATCCTCTGTTTAGTTAAAGCCTTTTAAAATAGTGCCCAGTATAACTCTCTAGTTGAGCTATGGGTTTTCCTACAACGACCAAGAAAATGTTCTTTATGGCAGATCTTGGCTGAAAAACCTTCAGGAATCATGGTGTAGATCTTACAGTCTCTAGGCGTTTTTTGGGATTTTTTTGTGTGTGTGTGCGTGTGTGCTTGTGTGCTTCTACAGCTTCTTTTGTCAAAATTGCAAAGAAATTTAACTTAGAAGAATCTTTTATGCTTTCTTTAAAACATCTTAGATAATTCATGAATCCCACAATTCTTGTGGATCCCTGATCCGAAGAGGGAAAAGGCTAGACCTTGTCATAAACATGATGAAAATTTAGCTCTCACAATCCTCTGCACTTCAATAATTACTTGCTGAAGTTAATCTCTTCCTATCTGTTGCCCTCTGGAGAAAGAACTACAGACACAAATCCCAGGCCCTGTGACAACTCCCTTCCCCTCTGGATAGATAATATTTACGGCTATAAAAGTTAAAAGCAATGGGGAAGTGGTCTTTATTCTGGACTCTTTCATGTAGCATTAGCAAAACCTATTCTCTCTGATTTCACCTATAAAATCAACTAGAAATATTAAGTTGCCCAGTGTAATTAAAACTTCTTATGGAACTTTCCAGCTGCATATGAAAATGTTGAAACATTTTAATAGTGATCAGATATTTTTAACCACAAATACTTGGGGTTTTTATTTAGTTTCGAAAATAAGTACTTACAAAATACAGAGACATGTTTTCAGGTTTGGTTGTTTGATATATATGGTTGGGTTCAGTACTACAATTAGTTCCAGTTTCCCTCTTGAGAAGACAGTATTGACAATGTATTTGAAATAACATCGCTACCTAAGCAAGCTGATAGTGGGACGGCCATGCTTTTTTTTTTTAAGCAAAGAATCTGGAAAATATAATATTAAATGGAGGAAGAAGTAATGCTGTGTAGAGGCATTCTAACTAGTTGGTTTAAGCTGCCAATTACTGTGGATGCTAATTTTGCAGTGCTGCCAAGATTTTATGTTAATGTTATTGAACAAAAGGCTGAAGTATTTTTTAATTTAAAACTACTGAACTATAAAATTGAACTATTAGACTTTCCATGAATTTAAGTGGACAAAGAGAATATTATGTCAAAGGCTCAATTCAGTCACCTTCAAGCCATTACACCTTTTGAAATGTGAAGCAATAAGTTGCTGTGGTCTATTATTTTAGGCTGAAGTCCTCCCATGGTTCCTGCTACTACCCTGAAATAAACTTTATTCTTCCCTGCACTCAGTTCCAAATAATGTTAACATAGAGGACTTCAAATGAATACACTCCATCCTTCTTCTATGGGCTACTCCCAGCAGTTGTAAGGAGCAATGGCACACTCGTGAAAGCAAGCTGTGCCTCGTTGCACCCAGCACCCTTTCCCCTTCTGGCAGAACTGAGCCATCAGTAAATTATTGTGGTTTAACCCCAGCTGGCAGCTAAGCCCCACACCGCTGCTTGCTAAGTGTCCCCATTCGTCGTCCCTCGGTGGGATGGGGGAGACAACCAGAGGACTAAAAGTGAGAACACCTGTAGAATGAGCGAAAGACAGTTTAAAAGGTAAAGCAAAAGCTGCGCACACAAGCAAAGCAAAACAAGGAATTAATTCCCCACTTCCCATGGGCAGGCAGGTGTTCAACCATTCCCAGGAAAGCAGCAGTCGTGTGACAGTTACTTGGAAAGTCAAAATGCTGTAACTCCGGATGTCTCTCCTTCCTTCTTTCCCCAGCTTTTACTGAACATGACACCATAAGGAAAGGAATATCCCTTGGGTCAGCTGGGGTCAGCTGTCCCAGCTGTGTCCCCTCCCAAATCCTTGTGCATCACCCACAGCCTCCCTGCTAGTGGGGTTGGGTGAGGAGGAAAGACCTCGATGCTGGGTAAGCTCTGCTCAGCAGTAGTAAAAACATCCCTGTGTTATCACCCGTGTTTTCAGCACAAATCCAGAACACAGTACCATGCTAGCTACTATGAAGAAAAGTAACTCTATTCCAGTCAAAATCAACACATACAGTAAGTGATTTTTCTGACCTTTACATGTGTCTGACTTTAGAGACTGTAGCTGGAACAAGAAAGATATATAAACATATAAATTTTTAAGAGCCTATCTCATTTGTTGCTGCACAGTAGTTTTAGAAAGAGACCTAGACAGATTGCAATGCACTCACGTGTGAAGATGGGACAGTGGACTGGATCAATGATTTAATCAAAATGTTTGAGGTTTTTATTGCATTCCAGTGGAGGAAAAATGCTTTTGAGCACCATGTGTTCAACACTTGCAACCAAATAGCAGATGAAATATTTGATTCATTTGCAGCAGACCTTTGGTTACTTTCCAGAAAATGCTCAACTGTTTTTTTGATGAGATCACTACTAAAGTTGTTGTTGAGGACATATTGTGGTACAGGCTGAATGTTATTCCAACTGTGGTTTTGTACATTTTCTCCTCCTAAGGAAGAATAGACTACAAGTTTTATGATCTTCTAGTGATGTAAGCAGTTAATGTTTGAATTATGTGGAGTCTCCTATAGGGTATAAAACCTACAGGAGACTGATTGGCACAAGCTGACAATTCATGGACCAGTGGATAATTTGCAGAGTTTGTGTATTCTCTAGAGAGAGGCCAGGCTTCTGCATCTTTTGGCCCTTAAATCCAGTTCTCCATCTGGTATTTTTTTGTTTTTGTTAGAAAAGTACCTAACCCCAGCTCTGTACCTATTGCTGACATCAGGAAGAGTTACGTGTCGATGCTGTGTGCTTCATCTAATTAGGACAGGAAATAGTGCATCTTGGCTCTCTCTGTGAATCCTACTCTGGGCTGCATGATCCTCGTCAAAAAAAGTGGCAGCTCTTTCCTTTAGCTGTATGAGCCAGTGCATGATTCACATGTGATTAATTTGGGGAAAGGAAATAGGATAAAATAAAAGTAGGGCAGCAGAAAGTACACAGTAGACATAAACTCTAATGATTACACAACAAATCCAGTTAAGAGGACATCATATGATATGACAAAATTAAACTAGGCTGAACAGTGAGTGTTTGCAAAGGCACCTTCTTTGTCTGCGAATGTAATGCAGAAAGCTATATGTGAGTAAAACAGAACTCAGCTATGCCCATATGTGTCTTATTTTTCTGTGACATTTCTCAATGAAAGGAAAGATTTGTTGTTCCTTTAGAATATATTTGCTTTGTGAGCTAATGATTTTGCAAAGGTGTTTCCTTCTACATTGTTCCTTAGGCGGAGCTCCAGGAAGGTGATGTTATGCATCCTCCACTCCTGTCTGGCTTTGGTTTTTATCCCAGCAGGGAAATCTGCAGCAAGAAGGGACAAAATTCAGTTCTCCTTAACTGTAGCTAAACATGCAAAATGCCGCAGATCTATTCAGAGGTAAAATGTGCCATACTGGTACCTAAAAAATTAGCTCTTCTCTTCCATGTCTCTATAATCCTTTATTCACGGATTTTTATGTCTTCCCCCCACCCCTTCCCCAACTTCTTGGGCATGATATTAGGTAGGATCAGATATTTGTCGCCATTTAGTGCGTCTTATAAAGTCAAGGAATGGGTAACAGCTTATCTTGTCTGTCCTACCTGTGGATTTGTACATATTGAATACATTTACCTAAGATTCCAGAAAAAGACAGATTTACAGGAGAAAAGCATCTTTACTGGAACCATACCCACACACATAGATTCAGTAACGTGTGGAAGAAAATGAAAAGAGGGATTAGAAATCATAATGTTACTTCTCTACCAATTAGCAGCAGATGCCAGGGACTAGCAAGTCAGTTTAGTTTCCTGTTGGGGGAGAAAAAAACCAATGATTCAGAATCTTCATAACTTCTTTTTTCAGTTATGTTCTCTAGTTCCCAGAGAGAGTTGTTTACACTTGTTGGTTGTCCCTTCATGCAGGAATGAATCTCAGTAATCATGATGAGCAAGTCAACTCCAAGAGTAGGTTTGGAGAAACTATGTCTGCCTGAACTGCCTAAGCCACTCTCAAACTGAACTCACCTCGCCTCTACACGTAAAATTCTGGAAGTTTTCTTAGAAACTGAATTCTGTAGAAAAGCTTTGGCCTTTCTGAAATACTGGGCCCAGTTCCAAGTCAGAGTGTTCCAATCATCCTTCTCTTTCATGGGTATAATCATTACCTATGTACTCAGTATCCTAACCATGTGAAAGTCAAAGACACAAACCAAACCACGAGGAAAAAAATATTTTTCTCATACTTTTCATGTCCTTTTCTTCACGTCTTTAAATGACAGTCACCACTTCCTGTCCACAATTTTTCCAGAGTTGCACTATTTCTAAAATTCTTTTTTTGTCTCTTTCTCTCTTCATTGAGTTTTGCAGATGTTTTTTCCACCTAGCTTTTCAGGACTCTACCTCATAGTGGAGGCAAAGGAAAGGGAGACACAATTTCCAGTTCCTCTGCAGAGCATATGTCCCTTCATGGCTGGAGGAGAGCTGCACAGTGCTGCTGGTAGAAAGAGCATGCTGCAGAACGCGCTGGGGGTGTCATGAAGGATGGAATTGCTGAGTGGCTGGAAGGGAAAGGTATAGAACCAAGCAGTGTCAGGAGAAGGCTAAGAAGGCAAGTTTAAGTGTCTGAATAGTAATTTGAGGCTCATAATGTAGAATGGTCTTGCAAACAAAGCATGAAATAATGGAAAGCTTTCCTAGTAGATAATGCGCCTAGGGCAGGTTCTGTGGTGCTGGGTGAGAGCAGCTGCAGCGTGTTCCACGGAACCTCTTCGATGAGGGGTCCCAGGCGGGGCCAGACCCCTGCTAGCCAGCTGTTCCCCACCCAGGGCGATGGCTGCCAGCAACCACCCCATGCATCGTTGGTTCAGGCACCCCCAGAGGTTTAGGAGGTGGCTCTTGGCCGGAAAACCGTAGGTTTTATTGTACAGGACCCCAGGGAAGGGAAGGTCCCACATTGGTATCCCAGGAACCAAGAGGCCGAACTTCTCTTTGGCAGGGCCTTATAAGGGGATCCTGAAGGGGGGCGGGGTAATACAGAACAGCCAGTGGGGAGAGAGGGAGAAGGGGGCGGGTAATACAAAACCAACCGATGGGAACAGAGGGGCAGGAATGGGGGCTTTGGTTACATCTTGCAGGGGTGCATGAATATTCATAAGAGTCGATGAGGGGAGTTCTTACAACAAACCTGGAGGGGGGTTTCTTGGACCCAACCATGGTCCCTTGGTCTTTCGGCCCCCCCACTACCAGTGCTGGTGGTTCAGCCATTGCAACAAGTAGAAAAAGAGAGTCACAGAAGTTGGATAGACTTTGCTCTGTAAAGGTGAAGAATGGCGCTGAGCTTGCCCATTAAAGTGTCTGTGTTCAGATGTCTCCTTGACAGTGAGATGTCAAGGCCTCCATTAGAGGTAATAGCGAGCCAGTCAATACAATCCAGGGAAACTTGAGAGCAATTTGGATGACCAGCTGACCTGTCAGTTCCTGTTTTAGAGCAAGCTGAAAGTATAGGCTAAATCTCAGTTGACTAGAACAGATCTCATTCTGGATGAAGTCTAAGCTTTCAGCCAAACTCTCTTTGCTGTCAACAGAGAACAATCAGTCTTGCAGAACTCTTTCATTATAATCAGGCTGTTGTCCCCTATTTTAGGCTGACTCACTCAAATTAAAGTCTTGATTCTGTTGCTCATTCACTAGCATTCAGTGCCATTTGAGATACCTAAAGGTATCCTGTCTGGTTGCCAGCCACCACACCAGAAAGGCGCGAGGTTTCTATAGCTACTATGTCATATCTGTCAGATCTAGGCCTTTCAAAAGGGGCCTAAATAACTATGTGTAGATGGTGGAACTGAGCCTGAAGGTCTAATTTTAAATTATTAATTGAAGTGACTTTCATCCTTAACCCTCACTGTTTTATGACACGGGTGTTAGAATTATTCCGTACTGAAAACTAGTTTTCAGGTTACTGCTAAAAATGTAACTGAGTGACTATTTTATCTCTGTGTATATCAACTGAGAAAAACGCAACACCTTATGCCATAACTAGAGAGATCACCCCTTCAGCTGATGGTTTATTACAGTTGGTGTGGTATTGACACAAGTTTGGCATAACTGAAAGCGGTTACAGATTTCAGTTTTATTATAGGTTCATGTAAATGCAGTCCTCTGACTGAAAGGTTACTATTTACAAAAGGGTCTCAAGAAAAGACTTAATATTTCTTCAGCAGTAGTAACTTATGCACTTAGAAAAAGGTCTTACTTTGGTTTATTATATATTCATTGATCTTATTGTAAAACCAATAGATGTAGCACACTAGAGTGTGCTTTTATTGCATTTTCTGTAGGGTAGATTCTGCATTCCGGCATATGCAGCAAAAAATGACCCCCCGGGAATCTGTGTGCGTTACTGTGCTAGAATACCCCTTGGTTCTCACTATGACCTGAATGAAAGGGTTCGATTTCAGTGTGTTAGAAAAAGGTATTGCAAAATGATCACAATAAAGGAAAAGTGAGCATTCTGTTTTAAATAGAAAGTAACTGTTTTAAATGGGAAGTAACATGGCATCTTTAAAATGACTGTCTCACTCATGAAATTGAAAACCTCAGATCAGCACTTTTCACAGTCTAGGGAATTGAATTTTTTCTTAGTATGGGTTAGTTGGGGAGAAAAAAAGCCCAGCTTTGATGGGAAGGACTAATGCCACAATGATTTAGTTGTTGAAAGTGACACTGGCAATGGATCATGTTCATAATGACATTCTTTAGACATGATATTCAGATCAAAAATTCTCATTGAAGAAATGAAAAAACCCACACTTGCATCAGACAGCAAATACAAATTTCCTTAATAAATTAGTTTGCTCCAGGCCAAGTTAGGCCAAGGAAATCTTAAGCACATTACTCTTATGTTCCATATTAGTATTTTATCATATTGTTTTGTCTGAAACATAACTAATTTGGCAGAGATATAACACATTATTTCCCCACCAGACATCTGAGACAATGAAAACTAAGGTGTTTGGGGGGCTTCTCTGTGATGGTTTCAAATAAAGTTTCAGTGACTATAGGTCGGAGAAGGAAATGCATTACAAAGATAAGCAAATTAAGTTCCACACTATTAGATGCTCAGTGTATGACACATTAGCGGATAGCAAGTGCAACTAAGAGAGAGCATTAAGAGTACAAACACCACAGACTAGCTCAATTTTTTGTTTTGTTCTATGAACGGTTCATCAGATATCAGAAAGCAAAATGCAGTCTATTGTGATTTAGAAAATGACTGTGCACTTTCTTATATTTCACAGTGGGTGACTTGTAATTAAAATCATTACTTCTCTTAATGACAATGAAAATAAGCTATATAACTGTTCACTATCAGCAGAATATAATAAACATTTTTTTCTTCAAAGTATGCAGAACAAGACCTGGTCAAAAGAGAAAAGAAGACTGGTGTTTTTAATTAAACCATAACTTGGAAATCACCCAAAGATGACATGTGATAATTGACAGGGGTTATGATACAACAAGCCAAGGAGTAACACAAAAGGTTGACACATCCATTTGTGAATTGTATGGCATGTTTTGTTTTCTGTGCTAAAGGAATATTCCTCCAGAAAGTATTCAGAAAAAGTATTTTAAAAGACCCTCATTAAGATAATGAGGGACATGCCTCATTATTATATATTCTATCTTTCTGTCTCCTTGTCCCAGTCTCTTCAATCAGACCGTCACAACATTTTCATAACTTTGTCATTATCATACACAAATGGAATATCAAAGATGAAAGAAGGGATAGAAATTAGATGACTGCAGAGTATGCATGTCATTTGGTCATGTCAGTAGTTGCTAATTAACTTATCCCATGTCTTATCACTGTACAGTGCAAGCCACACATACAGCCCAATGACGAGCTGTTCATTGAGTATTCTGTTAAAATTAACTGTGGCATCTTAAACCACAAAAGCAACTAGCTTGAGAACAGAATATTGTCAACAATTAGTTCCTTTCACCATTGTAATTACTTGCCTGAACTGGTAGCTATCCAGAATACTATAAGCCACATCCTATACAGCCTATTGTTTTCAGTGCTTCTCTCAGTTGGGCCCCACACGGCAGCATATAAGTGTATTGAATGTGGATCTCTTCTACTGACTAGGTTCTCCTTTATCATATTTTAAAAAAATGTGCATAATTTTTGGTAAGCCTTGAAGTGTTTGATCTCTGCTGTCTCCTGAAAAAGGAAGGTCTGAGATTGTATGGACTTATTTTCTTCTGTCAGAAGAGCTCATGAAAATAAAGAGATATAAAGTTTATTAAATTATAAAATGGAGATTTATACCTTAAAAAATAGTGAGGCAATTTATGTTGTCAATAGAATTGAATAATCTGTTCCGTACTGGCATAACTGAAACAGCAGGGAGAACAGAAATAAAGGCACCCCTAATCATTCTTATGAAAACCCTACTGGCAAAATAACCAGGCTTTGAAAATTACCACGGACAGGATAGTTGTCTTGATATGTCTTATAATATCTTGAATATCACTGTGTTTATGTTCCATGTGGTTGTGCTGAGGAAGGAGCAGGGAGTTGTGTACCGACCTCCTGCCTCCAAATGCCTCCAGAGTTCTAGCAAGCACTTTTTTTCTTTCCATCTAGCACCTCATCATATGTGAGTAAAATTGAACAAACCATTTCTGATGATGTTTCCTTTGGGCAATGCTAGCTCTGTAGAAGAAAAAAATTTTGGTAAGCTGTGCCAATTGTGTCAGATCTCTGAGAGGGGTTAGTATCTGGAAACCGGGACCTGGCAGCCCAAAAGTCTCCATCTCCTCAGCAGCTGCCGTGCCAAGGGACCACCCAGACAGCCACAAGCATGTTTTGGATTTTTCCAAACTCTAATTTTTAAAATTTCTGTTATGTATCCAATTCCTATATATTTTGTTCTTTGAATGCATATTAAAAAAAATTTTTCTCGGAGTAAGCCTGCACTGATGGAAATTGAGGAGCTGGGTTGAAAAGGAGAGTTCGCCCATAGCTGCCATGGAGTTGTGCATGTGCAGAGGTGGGAACTTTGAAAGCCTGTCACAGGAGAGACTGCTGCTCTTTGGCAGGGTTTCAATACTGAAGTCCAACCAAAAACTGTACGATACTTCTGCGTCAAAGAATGTCTTGCCTTTTACAGTGCATTACAAAAAAAGGGCTCCAACCACAAACCCGCTCATCATTTCACCTTTTTCATAATGATTCTCTCAGAGAAAAACATTAATATCAGAATCTTTCCAGTAGGACGGAGACTCTTTTTTCCTCCCTATTAACACGACATGTTCCACCTCCCAAATAAAGGCACAATAGTCTCAAGATATTGACAAGCAGGTAGTAAATAATGAGCAAAACTACCACCTCCCCACCACCCTACCCTGCTAAAATCCTGTCTGGACACTTTTAGTGCTGTGGGGATGAGTTTATAGGGGAAATGTGACTGGAAAAGTCACACATGAGCAGGCCCTCTGCTCTTGGGGTTTTCCTGTGCCAGTAGGACAGTGGTGAGTTCATTCGTTACCCTTAAAGAGCAGTTTTGCTAAGAAGGCTGAAGACAGTTTCTGAGGCAACAACAAATGCTGGAAAAGTTCAGAATAAATGACCAGTGGACAGAAAGCCTTGACAAAGGTGAAGTTTTCTTCCTTTCGTGAGTGGGCTGTGAGGATGTGAGATTGAATCTTCCTGGCTCTGATTTACTTCTCATGGCTGAGCAAGGGGAGTGTTGGAGGAGCTAGAGGATTATCTGAGGTAAATGAACTCATGACCTAATGACTCAGATTGTATCCCCTCATAACCGGGTTTTCATTTGATGCTGGGTGTCACTCAGCTCCCACTGAAGTTGGGGAAAAGGTGCCCTTTGAATTCAGCTGCTGTTGGATAAGACTGTGGGTGTAGTGCACTGGCACCTATTTCAGCTGTCAAAAATTTCAGTCCCTGCCATACAAGTGACAGGAGATAAAGCAGGATTTAAAAACTGAGAAGGAAATTTAAATATGTTTCAACATTTGCTGCATTTGGAAGCTGAAATGCTGCCAGCAATTTGATGTGTGTTTTCATATGCTGTACAAGCTTACATTTTTGTTTGTTTTTCACAATAGAACAATAATCAACAGACTGTGGCCTTAGACTGGGGCTCTGACAATTCTTTCTGCTTCCACTTTATGATCATATGGAGCTCTGGCTTTGCACATTTGGTATTTCATTCTTATCACAGCGTAATTATTCAGATATTGGTCTGAGAACTGCCAGTAATAATACATCCTGCCATTCATGATCCTGTGGTTTTGCCTAATTTCTCCTTCTCTCTACTACTTACTATTAAAATGGTAGTAACCTGTGACCACTGACCCATTGTTCTAGGAACTACATGCAAATACACATATGTATGCACATGTGTCTTGTTATAAACAGAGCAGGCAGCCAACGTATGCAGCCAAGGTTTCACAATGAAACTGTGAATTGAAAAAGCTGAGGGTTGCAGTGAAGAGATGGACAAAGTCAGTGTGACACAGTTATTAACTTCTTTTTCACTCCAGTGGAGGGAAAAAGTGGTCTAGCTGTTTTGTGTATAGGCTGGTGTGATGTATTTCAAAGAGGTACAACTATCCTCTGTTAATTTGCAGAAGAATTAGGAAGCCAATTCACTTGCTGTAAGCTTGTAAACCCTGAATCCAGGGGCAGAAGTTATGAAGTTTCACACTAAATACTAGGGGCTTAGTTTAGAGTCAGAAATATCAACATACTGATCACAAGGTGAGTAATAAGTTTAATAGAGCAGACAGATGAACTTAGAATCATAAAATACAGTAGTTTGGATCGGAAAGGACCTTTTAGAGGTCACCTAGTCCAGCCTCCCAGCAGTGAGCAGGGACATCTTCAAGCAGACCTGTTGCTCAGAGCCCTGTCCAACCTGAACTTGAATGTTTCCAGGGATGGGGCATCCACTACCTCTCTGGCAACCTGTGCCAGCATTTCACTACCCTTGTAAAAGATTACATCCTTATATCTATTCTAAACCTACTCTC
The DNA here is from genome assembly GCA_013398855.1 of Mohoua ochrocephala. Taxonomy (NCBI): domain Eukaryota; kingdom Metazoa; phylum Chordata; class Aves; order Passeriformes; family Acanthizidae; genus Mohoua; species Mohoua ochrocephala. The sequence goes on along the minus strand of VZTA01023100.1, from coordinate 94,313 downwards.
TTTTAGTTTAAAACATTACCCCCTGTGCTACCACTACAGGCCCTGCTAAAAAGTTTCACCTCATCTGTCTTGTAAACTCCCTTCAGTTACTGAAAGGCCATAAAAAAGTCTCCCAGAGCCTTCTCTTCTCCAGGCTGCTCTGTCAGCCTGTCTTCATAGCAGAGGTGCTCATCTCTCTGATCATCTTCGTGGCCCTCTCCCAGACTCACTCAAACAGGTTGATCTCCTTCCTATGCTGAGGACCCCAGACCTGGATGCAGCACTGCAAGTGAGGTCTCACAAAACCAGTGTCAGAATCAGCTCCCTTGCCCTGCTGGCCGCATAGCTTTTGATACAGCCTAAGATTTGAATGACTTTCTGTGCTTTCTGGCTGGCTCAAGTCCAGCCTCTCATCCACAAGCACTTCCAAGTCCTTCTCGGCAGGGCTGATCTTGATCTGTTCTTCCCCCAGCCTTTTTTGATACCAAGGGTCTCCCTGACCCAGGTGCAGCACCTTGCACTTGGCCTTGTTGAATCTCATAAGGTTCCTGTGACCCACTGCTGGAGCTTGTCCAGGTCCCTCTGGGTGGCATCCTGTCCCTCAGGCGTGTCAACCACACAACACAGCTTTCTGCTGTAAAAGAAAGGGAGGAAAAATGAGTAACTAAGATGACATTAGCTCCTAAATTTTCCCTGTAATAAAATTACGTTGATAAAACTGTCCTTGTTTTGAAAATGTAGAGGTTCCTGTATAACAAGCTTTCTCAATTTGCGTGCAGAATAAATTGACCTATTTGCCCCCCAGGAAGCTGAGTGTACACAGAATCATCTGTACACAGAATGTGGCAATTCCTGCTCTATCAAATACTATGTGCCTTCAAACTACTGCAGTCCCTTTCACTGGAAGATATGTAGATGCATGTTTCCAGTCAAAACCTGTCTCTAAGAAAAGAAAGCAAGGAGGTAGGTAATCTGATGATAAATGTATTACATGTGTCCCTATCACATCTGCGTCTGCATGTGGAGTTCCAAAATGGGCAGTGACTAAAATTTTTGTGAAAAAGTAATTGCCTCAGATCTACCAACACATTTGCTTTTATTTTCTTAATTACAGTCACTTGCAACTGCCATCACTTTATGGGTGTTTCTCACTCCCTCTTTAATGCTTTAAATTTTTAACTACAGACACATTGTGGAAATTTCGTCTCCAAGCAATCTTTATATGGGGGAAGGGAAGAACTTTAGAGGGACTTAAAAATTAATTTTATGAAAAAAACCCCAAACAAACAAGCAGCCCCTCCCCCCCTCCTCCCCCAACAACCACAAAAAAAATTAAAGGACTAAATACGGGGGTTAGCTGGAACTGGAACTGGTAGCCTGGATATTACTTTATGAAAATTCTCTTGTGTTTTTATTTCTGTCTGGAGCAAACTCAGAAAGGATTAGAAATATCAGAGAAACGGGAGCCCTGCCAGCTGGGAATTTATAAAGAACAACATTTTATTGTGCTCACACAGCTTTCCTTCAGTCGTCTAAATTATGTTTAGAGACAGATTGATTTAGAATACTTTCTTTAGAAACTGAGAGTAGGAAGCTTATTTCATTTTGCCAAAAAATGTTGTATAAGTGGGAAGAAGAGGGGAATCTTGTAAAGTAGGGAGACCAGTGTATTGTACACAAGGACCACCCTTCAGTGAATGAAAAAGCAAAAGTTTAAAGCCTTTCAGGTCTTTCTTAGGCAGGGTATGGAGCTGTCAGCATTGTCAGTACAGTTTATTCACACTGTTCCAGTGCTTATGAAAGCTACTGAGCAGCCTGATCTATAAGCGATTGAACAGAAGAATACTCTGGAGCTTTGAGTACAAATAAAAAGCCACTATTTCAGGCTCCATGCATCACAACTAGTGCTTTCTAGGAACACTGCCAGTCTAAATAAAACACAATCTTGCTGTAATTTTATACAACACTTGAAAAGAAGACTAAGGCTATGCCATGCCCTTCATAAATGCTGCTCTACCACATTTTTCCATAACCAAGCGATAATTTGACTTGATGATATGCATGCCAGATTTAATTGTGCTTTCATATTCTGCTTTCCATCAACTATTACACTTGTCTTTGTTAGCTGATTATGATACAGAATTTCACTTTATTATGCCAGGATTTCCTGATGCCTCATTTACTCAATTGAGTTGAAAAACTAACATCTAGCCGAGATGTTTGATCCATTATGCATGTGAGGAGGGTATGTGCTATACAAGAGGTATTTCATTCATCGAGTCTGGCCATTCTTCACAGTATAAGCCTGCAAGTGCAAATGCTCTTCAAGGCTGGAAACTAAGACACCAGTGCCAATCCTTTTATCTCTGTTGGGTCCTTATAGCACTCTCACTTGAGGTGAGGCTGGAAGTAGCCACGGAGGGCAGATCCTTAGTCCTCATTCACCTGAGAACAACTCTCTCTAATGCACACAACTTACTCTTTGTGTGGCACCTTTCTGTTCAGGAAAGCTCTAGCAGAAAGTTTTTAGCAAACTGTTCAGAGGGCAGGAACTTAGTTGATGGCATGCAACCATTTGGCAATTAATGAATGAGATATATCCTGGAAGATGTACATTGGAATACAGCTGTGGCATTTATTATTTTTAATTCAATTGGTAATACAAAGACTTCACTTATATGCTTTGATACTTTTCTATTAAATTTAATGAAAGATTTCATGAGTGGAGGCTTTGTGAAGTTCTCAAGATTTTGTTTACTTACATTTTATGGTCAAGACTTAAAATTTTGTGATTGTCATGTAAACATGCTTTTCCACTGTTAGAGAATAGTGTATCTGTATAATACAGTCTTTAGAAAGAATTTTAATTGTAGTTTCTTGGAAATTCCAGATTGTTGGGGTCTGACCTGTCATATATATTCTTGCCCCAAATACAGGTCTTCAACATAAGTAGTTTAATCTGTGAAATCATTTGTGATCATATCTTGATAAACCAAACGTATTTTTTAACTGTTCTTTCCAATTGCAATCCCTAGTGGTAAAAAGTAATGGTACTGACTTAAAAATTATGAGCGGAAAACAAACAAATTGTAGACCATTTTTTATTTAACTTGTGTTTTAATCATTTAAATTTCATATTTTCAGGAGGTTTTTTTTTCTGAAACTGCAAAGAAAGAAAAAGAAAACAACGATTCTCAGGTGGCTAAGATATAATCATGAAAATTTGCACTCTTGGATTCTTCAAAAAGGCTGCTTTTTATTGAGATGCTGAAATAACTCTTTAACTGTAGCGGGAATCTAGTTTTCTCTGTAAACCAGATTAAGCTGAAATTGGCTCCCATTAAATAAGTAATGAACATCAAGAATTACTGACATGAGCGTTAATATTTTGCTGAGGTAAAGCCAAAGCCTACATTTGTTTTGAAGGGCACTAAATCTTCAGTTTCCCACATTAAGTTAGTAAATGTCATATATTAGTTTCCTTAATTTATCTTATTACTACAATGACTAACTAAAAGGAAAATATACTGCATAGTGAAATGAGGTATTAAAGTACTTCGCAAATATTGGGCAACAGTGAAGTAAATAGATGGTCTTTGAAAAAACTAAACACTGGTGCTTCCTGAGCTTGACCGCTGTTACCAAAAATGCACTTCTTTATGTTAACTCTTATGAAGTTCTGGTGACGCAGTATTTCTCACGTCACTGGGAACGCAGTGTGCACGCCGCGACGATCAGTAACTCCTTGTGTATGCCAGGAGAAAGGCAATGGAACCTGTGGCAGGGTCCCATTTTACTCATGGGAGGTCCAGACTGTGTATTAAATAGAATAAAGACCGTAATTCTTAAGTTAAAATGGATATTTAAAATTGTTCCCAAGTACGCCCATTATTCTTACCGTTTGTAAAGGGAGCCCGGAATAGCTGGATCCTTTCAGAAGCCACTGTTTCTGTAAGTAGATATATGAAGAAGATGAATCTCCCTCTAGGTCTTTCCATTGTCAGTCTCTTTTGTTTTTTGTCTGATTCTAGAGATCTGAGCAGCTGAACAAAGTTGCCCATTAGCTAGCTCAGCTAATATCGACCTGACATGGCTGGGCTGGGACACCAGCCAGTCTTCTGTATTGTTTAGTGTTCTACTGTTAAAATAAGAGTTCTCATGAATTTATATAGTGTTTAAAATTGCCTGAAAAAAGTAATTAGGAAAGAAAATCTATTGGATGCCTTCTGAACCTTCTGCCCCAACCTAATAATGGGCAAATAAATGATTTCTGATAAAAACCCTGCAAATATTGTGCAATTATCAAAATTTCTCTCCCTCTCATTTTTAAAGAGAAACTAATGAATTACTCTTGACTTTTAACTGACTTATTTTGTTCCTACAGCATGAAAATAGCAGAATAGAAACTACTGTAAAAGTATAAAAATATCTAGACTCCATTTTTGTGAAAATAAAATGAATCTTTAGAATGCTATGATAAAAAGGAAAAGAATGGGAAATACGACATGACACAATCTTAGCTTTTGAAGTGGCATTATGTTTTCATTGCAATGAAATTCTTAAAAATAAAAGGACCTTATTCACCTAGTTTATTTGCACACTATTATAGATGTCCATGATTCCACTCACTTCCTTAGCTGTAATTTCCACTGCTTATTACTAGGACTGAAATCTGCTTCTTTGGTCTTTCCTTTCTCTATCTTCCCCAATGATGTAAAAAAATATAGGACATAAGTAATATAACTCAATTAGTTACAGGAACTATGAAAAGTATAGATAATGAATTTCATAGCAAGTCTTAGGCCTTGAAGATGGAAAGCAACTATGTAGCAACATGCCAAGGAGTGAAAACAGGTCTGACTGATAAGCTTCACTGAAGGTGACATCTTGAGGTGATGGAAGTTTTACCAATGATTGTTAACAAGTCTGTATGTCCTATGGGAATATGGAGGTTTATAGCAATGTTAGTGGAGGATTATCATTGTCTGAGTTTCACCACTGTTGCCAAAATTGTACATACTGCAAAGGGTTATACTATAAACCGAAGGTGACCTGAGAGCGCTTTCTGAAGAAACAGAATTAATAGGCAGGAGGTCTGCGTTGCAGGCCTTACTCAAACTACTGATGTTTGAGTAAGCTGACTCGTGACATCCTTTTACTCTCTGAACTTGGTTACATCTGTTTGAACACCCGTCTAAAGCAGTTTTGAGAGGAACCCTTTCCTCTTCTGGGAAAAAGGGGTATGTTTTGCCCCGCTAACCACATGGTTTGTGCTTTGTGGTTGATATCATCCTTCACATGTGTGTTTCTTTCTTTGTCATGTAAGATTCTCCTCTACAGCAGAAAAGATTTTGAAACCTGGGGAAGTGGGTGAGAGTACTGTGTATTTCCCATCCTGCAAGATTTGTTTTGGAAAAGTCTAGAAAATGGAGAAAGAGGTTTGAAATGAAAAGAAACCTGAGGATAATAAAGAGTAATAAAAATTGCTGAGACATGTGGCGCTGAAGGGAGGGAATAAAAAACTGTGGTGAAAGGAGACACGATGGCATGGGATATGTCTTGGTGTGGGACAGGAAAAATTATTTGGAAATCTTTTCTTGCTGAGAGTGCCAAAAATGGCTTTGAGAGAGAGAGATTTTTAAGTCCTCTCCATCAAGAAGAGAGACTTTTAAATTTTGAAGAAGACACTATGGCCTGTTTTGATTTGTTTGCTTGAAAGTATGTAGATGATTCAAGTAAACTTGGTTGAAAAGACTAGAAAGAAAGATCACGAAAATCAAGAAAGTGCTGAAGCATAAACGTAGGAATATTTGTAATACTTGTTTCAGATGTTACTCAGGGACTGGCTTAGGGTAAACTGTACTATTGGCTGTACTCCTGTACTACAGGAGTAGAGTTTATTGTTAAAAGGTGATTAAAAATATTCTATCCTCTCAAAATTTGGAGGAGCTATCCAAGCAAACTGACTGAGAATATGGTTGGAGGTGACGGTTTCTCATCAAACACTCACCTTAGGAGGCCATGGCTCTTAATGCCATCAGACTCAGACTCTAAATAATAAAATATTCCAAGAGAAGAGAGAAAAAGTGTTGCAGATGATCACACCAACTAATATGGAATAAAAAGAAATGTACAAAGATAGGCATGGTTTAATAGGGCCAGTCTACTGGCTGATGTGAGAACTATGGAGGAGCTAAATAGAGAATGATTATTCAGTGTTTCTTAGAACATAAAAAATATATGGACTATTCAATGCAATTATAAGCCAGCAGGCCTAAAATAAAGAAAAAGAAGCATTTCCCCCCATTACACGTACCTAAAAGACCCCAAAACTTGTCACCACAGTCTGTTGTGATAGAATATAAACTGATTGAAAAGGGCATTAGGCAAATTCATGGACTAAATCTTGGTCACAGAAGTCTAATTGAAACATTCAGCTCAGGAGCTCATAAACTTCTGATTTCCAGAAACTGAGTGAGTGAGTCAAAGGTGTATTCACTACCTACAAGGTTTCTATTTATCTTTTCATGTGCATTTGCCACTGGCTACCATCAGAAACAAGATATCAGAGTAAGCAGAAAATTTAGTCTTAAATAATGGAAAACTCATTATATCTTAAATCCAAAAATGATAGTCTACTTTTCTCAAAACAATACACTTATAAAAACAGAAAAAGAAAACTCTTAGAGAAGAAACAAATGGTTTTTTACTCAACAAGAGTTTTTGATAAGGATATTATAGTAAATGTTACTGACCTGCCAGGATATAATTTTCTTCCTCGTATGTGTTTAGAAACATTAAAGCTGAAATAAGTAATCAGTTAAAATATTTTCTATGGATTTATTCTCTGATGAGAAAAGAGAAATGAGTTGCTTGTGACTGTTAGAAAAATACCGGTCAAGTAAGATGGGTAGCAAAAAGTGACCATCTGTCACGTGTTATTTTAGTGTTAACCTCGGCCTCATAAAATGGGGCCCTCCCAACCCTTCTGTGGTAATGTAAAGCTATTTCAATTCTATTCACACCCTCTGGGCATCAGTGTGATTTGGAAACCTAATAAAGTAAGTCATCAAAGAACAACCCATGTGTCCAGAATTTGTATTACTACGCTATGGGGAGCCCGAGCAGTGCTACCCTTTAAGCCATATGTCTTCTAAAGCTTCATTTAATGACACAGAAATCAATGTGATTTTGGTGAAAAGCACCAAAAAAGACTAAGTAAGAAATATTACACAGGTTGCTGGCTCTGCACTAAAGTACTTCTCCCAGAGGAGCAGAAATGTACCGGAAAGCTCTGAGGGCCAGTTCCATCTTCTTGAGTCAGAGGAATCAGCCACTGTCCATTATTTCTAAATTCAAGAATGCAAAAATGAAACAAGGCTTTTCCTCCCCTGACCCACATTTAAAGTTATTTCTGGAAGGAGAAAAATGAAAACCCCTCAACTTCTGCATTTTGGCGTGACAGTTAAAAGAGTCTTTGCTCATTATCTTCATAGGATACATTTGGAAAGCCTGTTAATAAGAAATTTGACTTGTCAAGAAGAGACCTGAGAAAATCCTGTGCTGCAGACAGTAGTTATTTCATGTCAACACATAGACTTAGACTTCCTTGATTGCCATGGGAACCTAGTCATTTTAGCAAACTACAATAATGATTTTCATCCTGAACTAGCAGTTTAATAAAGATTAGATAAACTACATGCCAAAGATGTTAATTTTCCTTCATCAACTGTAATGGGAATATATGATGACTAGCTAAGATGCAGCTGTGTGTATTCTAGATGTGTAAGAATATATAAGATGAATCTTTCTTGTATTGTTCTCCAACTTTCCATGCCCACCTCCTGGAGCAGGTGAAATCTTGTGGAACTGCAGAAGGATTCAACATGAAAGTCCCTTCTTGATCATGAACCCAGTCAATAATAGGTATAAAGATACATCTGGCAACAAAAGCAAGATGATTTTGGATGATCAGCACTTTCATTTTCTCTGATCAGTGAAATATTAAAAAAATTAACATTTGGGAGGCTCTTTCTCCTTCTGGAGTGCTTCATCTGCCACAATTGCTATAAGGAGCGGTTCTTTTAAGGTAATACCTAAGAACCTCCACACCTTTTCTCTCTGTGACAAGAGTGATTGGGTGACAAGAGGTGCAGATTCATGGGGAGTTCACCTGTAACGATGATGACTGACATATCAGTACTTAGTATTTAGTCTTGAATGATCCTTCAAATTAATTCCTTTAGAACTGAGGACGAGCATAAATCCAATTAATAGGTAATTAATAAGCCTACAACATACCCTTTAATTCAGTACAATTCTGAAATAGGCCTCAGAATATTGTTGCACTTTCATTACAAATTCAGCCTGTAAATCTTTAATGAAAACGCATGCATTCTTCAGATTGACATTGTTATACTTAGGCTTTTTGAATACACTCATTTATACAAAAGATCTGATTCCCAAGGAGAGTGTCGTAGCTCTTTCATTCCATTTGTATGGTACACAAACATTTCTGAAGCAATCTACTCTCAATTTTCTTCATAAATATTGAAGGCGAATGTTGAGCGAAGGCAGAGCTGAGTCAGCATCTGTTAACTTTTGTTTGAACTCTCTCAGACTGTCAGGTTTAACAGTGATTGGAGTAGGAGCATGCATATCCAGGCTTACAGGCTCTTCACACTAACATTTTCTTAAATTCTTTTGTCTTCTACATATAAATAAAGTTATGTAGCAACTTAGGACTTACAAAAGACAGACAGAAACAAACTCTCCCAGTTCCTCAGCTTTCAGCTACAAGAAAGCCATGAGAGGGAAGCTTAAGAAAGTGCTGAGTTTAAGTGCTGATTCTAACTGGAGTTCATCATTTTGTATTCTTCTTTGGTCTTATGTTCATTGAACCTAGAGATTTTTAATATGTGGTCCTAGGATGAGGTCAGGACCTTCTCGCTGAAGAGCTTCAGAGATGCCAAGATTTTTGTACTGTCTAAAGAGGGAATCAAAGCAAACATTTCGGAAGGTCTGGTTCATTAGATGCCTAAAATTTTAGGGCAAATTAAGCGTCTATGTTAAATGAATTGGATTCACTCTTTGGATTCACTCTTTGAAGTTCATCTCACTTAAAGACTTTGACAATACTACTAAACAAACGTTCTTGTTATTGAAATGCCGAGTCACTTCTAAAATAAGGAAAATTGTTTTCATTGCCATAGGTGATTTTAAAATCCCTAAAATGTCTTGTAGTATTTAAAATAATTAAATTGAAATACAAAAACATCAAAAACATTGTCTGAGAATAAAAAATAGTTGTTTTCAAAATTAAATGAAACAGCACTTCAGTTTGAATTTGGGAATCCTTTTTTTGTGTCAAAAATGTTTTCATCCCTTTTCCAAAAGGTTTAAAGTTATTCATTCTGATTAGCTGATTATCTGATGATTGCTACAGATATTCATAGTAGGAAGAGTAGTTGAAGAAGAAAACACCATGAAACCTTTCTCCCAAGATGGGGAAAAGTTGTGGCATTAGTTTTGTTACTTTTAGTTGGAACCAAGACAATTTTTTGTAATTAGAACAAAGAGAACTAGGAAACCCGTGTGCCTGTGGTGCTCCTGTTGGTTTCATGCTGGAAAACTCAGAGTGATACAGGACAAACAATGAAGCTCTGACTGTTCCTTCTCTCCTAAGCACCATGATTCCTGAGACCATAAACTCTAAACATTTCATAATCAAAGCCATTGACATACAATATATCCTGGGTATTTTATCCCTCTCTCTGTGGTGGCAGATTACCTGGAGCTGTTAGAAAGCCTACTGAAGTCAATACGGATCTTTTAAATGACATCTATAGACTTGGAATGGATTCTTACTTCAAACCATTTGTAGCTCAGGGGAAAGTGTTTACATTTTATCATCACTAACATGTCACAAGTTTGAAAATGGCATTTGCTCAGAACTAGATCTTCTGTGTCATAAATTAGAAAATGTGTTTGTATTTTGGAGGAGATTCACAGACTGGAAGAGGGAAAAAAATGTTTTGGCAGTAGATGGAATTTTTGCACAAGGGAGGTTTTTTGGACTATCAAAATCAGTCTGGTGGAAGTGGACTAGCACAAGTGGAGCAGGAAATACAATAGAATATACTATGGCATGTTCAAATTATGTTTATGAAACTTAGAGCATTGTTTATTCCAACAGCATCAGCTTTGAGTGGCTGTGACTTCTGCCAGTCAGAAAGGATCAATCCTTTGTAGATAATAGCAATCCATTTTGGTACAGATAATAATACCGATCTATGCTGGTAGAGATAATATAGCTGTAACTAGACAAATTTATATATAAATGTTAGATAAATCCTGCATAGTATGTCAGAGTGTAAGAGTGCAATAGAAGATTTTATGACCGTGACAAGAGAGACTGCCACTGGCTTTGGAAGGCTGATCCATAGGCTTTCAGCTTGATCTTTTCTGTGAGAGAGAATGCTTTTCTATAACTGTTCAAGCAAGACAGTCAACCAACTGTGACCCACTGGATGCTCCAAAGACTCATATGTTGCAGAAAAGATGTGCAAATTATAACATAGCATTAAAATGGTCTCCAGGGTTTAATCATAATAGCAGTACAGGAAGCAACAGCCTCTGCTCTGTGTTTTCAAATCTCCTTAAATCTCTTTCTGTAGTCTGCAGTATACAACCAACACATTTGTATGGCTACAGTGCCAACCAAAGTGAAGAGAGAACTCTATATATTATAGGAGGAATTCCTTCTACCACCTTTCTATGCTGCAAGCAGTGCTGCATAGATGCCCTTTAATATGGCTAAGTTCCTTACCATTTCAAATTGATGTGCGCTGTTTCTTAGATAAAAAATATACAGAAATTAAGTTATAGAGAGAGGTAGCTTGCGCCTAAGACAAGAAGACTGTTCTAGTTTTGTTCAGAGGAAGGTGAGAAAATTCCCTGTCTAAATTCAGGGATTAGAAGTAAGTAGTTAATAATTCTAATTTTTGCAGGATTTTTTTTTTAAACCTTTCAGCATTTAATTAAGCTTTGTTGCTTTAAAAAGATATTTTAAAATTTCATTATAATCTAGAGTAGACAGTTATATCTCTGTAATTGTATGGAATTGTGAGTGGGAGAACAAAAGCTTAATGTTGTTTTGGGGGAAGCAAGCCAATTGTAAATTTATCCCTGCAGCTGATTCCTCAAGGGCATTGGCACGTGCCACTGTGTATAGCAAAAGGAACATGACCCACCTAATGCATGCATGATCTCCATAATGGAAAAGAAAAAAGACTAAGGTCTAGTGAGGTCTAATAGAGGGCAGGGACCAGAATTTTGAGCAGATGGTATTCAGGGGCCCACCGGCCGCTTGAAAGCCAGGGAGTGGAGAGAATAGGCAGATAGTAATTAGCAGAAGGTGATAAAAAAAAAGGGCAGCCAGGATCCCCCAAACATCTGTTTAAAAGAATAAAGAGCCTGGTCTGACCCTGAGCCTTAATGATCTTAAAGGATACAATTTAATTGCTTGGAAAAAAAAAAAATGCACACACGCCATGCTGAGCTGCAGTGAATCCTGTTTTGAGAGCATTGCAGGAGTTTGAGTAATTATTAATTTGGTGTATTTGTTTTAGAAAGATTATATACAGCATTAAGTCAATAAATGAAGTAGTTATAATAAAAATGCCAAGTGTCTTTTCCAGGAATCAGCAAGCTCTTAACAAAAAATTTGAATTTCAGATAGCTTACAAATTAATATTACTTGTGCTGCATTCTAAAGTGGCTGTTTTGACTTGTCGTGGTTTTATATGGCTACATCTGTCTTTACTCTTGTATTTTTTTTCTTTTTTGTTTTACAAAGAAAGAACCTAGATCCTTTGTTTGTTTGTTTGAAGTATTTTGAGCTCTGCAGATAGCTGCTAATTACAGCACCAGAGACCTGATTGCAGATGTCAACATTTACTCGTGACCAGTTGCTTAAGAATTACTGCTGAACGTGACCAAGGAAAGTGCTGATTCACAATGAGGATTCTCCTGATTTTCTCTCCATTTCATTCTAGCAATAGTTGGATATCAAACTCCATGAACAAGGTGTCAGAAAGTGTTGTTTACATGATAATTAATTCTTTGTTTTGGACACTCTTTGCACAATGTAGCATATAATAACTTAAAAATGGTCTTTTTTTGTTTTCCTTGCTGTTTCCTAGAATGAATAGCTTAATTCAAAGGTATTAAAAAAAAACCCCCAAAACCAAAAAACCACAGAATTCCCCTTTCCAAACCAATGGTAAGCAGCAGTGCATTGCAGTACAAAGCCAATGATTTTCTGGAGATGTGTGCTTGTGTATCAGTGTGAATGCATGTGTAAGAACTGATCGTACTGGATGTTTTAATTTGCATTCTGGAAACGGGGGTAAAAAGCACTCTGAGAAAAATCGCAGGTGATCCTAAATTGGAAGGTGCTGCAAACATTAGAAAAGAGAAAAATAAGTCTAAAGGGATCTGAAAGAGGTGAGAAACACAAGAAGAAAATAACAGAGTATGCCCTAAGGAGGTTGAAGTGTTGTATGGTTAGTAGATGTAGTGGGGGTGAAGTAATTAAGTGTGCATAGTTAAGACAGCTATCATATAAAGCTATTTCCCTGCTCAGCATTATTGAAGTCACCTTCATAACGATAAAAATAGATAAATTTTAAAACAAACATTTCAGAAGTCAGAAATGTATTCAGAAAATCTGCAATAGCATACATGGAAATTAAGAATTAGCAAGACAGCATTTTAAAGATTCCTCATTAACACATTGTATTAAAAATATCGTCTGTCCCTGTTTCAGAGATGAATGTATATTAAAGATTGCATACAAAGCTTGCTTCAAGACTCTGGCATATCAAATTTATTTATTTCATCTAAGCTTAGATTTAAACTCAACTTTCATTATAAGCACATCATGAACCCATCAGCATTGTGATAATTTTACTGGGCATCATTCAAACACGTTTTATTTCTTGTTAAATTCAGAAAAAAACCCCCAAGCAGTGAAATCCCAGTAGGTTTTAGAAATTTTAAATTGAGAGCCTAAATATGTTAAGGAAATATCTGCAAATGTGACCAGCTCCCTTGAAAAATCTTGACCTATGCAGTTTCTTTAGGATTATATCTCTGAAGTGAATGGAAAAATGGAAATAGATTCTTGGACACACACTGATCTCAGCAAAAGTTGAAAAGAGTCCATGCTCTACAGGACTCTTCTAAATTCAGAGTAGCATCAGATAAGAATGGAAATGGGATTGTGATAATATTATTTTGCTCTGTGATTCATTAATTTTATAATAAGCCTTCACTACAATCAAAGGAAAATAAATGGGAAATTTAGCAACACAAAATATTAATGAACTGAGACCCTAGTTTTGCATTATCTTTTGTATGGATACGTAGAGTATCCTTTCCTTCCTTCGTCTCATTCCAGTTTGGGAAGGAATTCTGCCTGGGAAACTGCAACACTAGACAAGAGGTGCTATGAAATGGTGTGAGCCACACATTGGTAATTAGGTGCAAGTCAGTCTGACAGACTTTGTAAAAGAACCCACATCAATATAATTTACACTTTCTTGTACTGTGCCCCTTGGCTGAGTTAACCATGGGCTGAAGTGACAAATGTAACAGCATGGGTTTGCACAGCAGTCAGTACAGGAGTGCATCTGCACAAAATGCAAATTGTTTAAAATTTACACAGTTCTTGTTTCTTTTCATTTGTTGTTTATTCTTTTGGGAAATTTTAGTCATTTTAAAGGACTAGAAAAATAATTCTTTCTTTAGACAATGCAATTCTTGTGTAATAACTTGGTTGAAAATCCAAGGCATAAAAAGAAATATTAGGAATGGTGAAACTTATTAAATTGGGGAATCTGACCACAATGTGTACATTGTGCACGGGCTGGAGGAGAAAACACACCAGCTCCTTTGTGTAAATCCTCTCTGAATTTTCTTCATATTTTATGAAGCCTTATTTCCTCCCTATTTTAATTTTTCCTACTGTTTCTAAGAGTTATTGCATCTTTGGCTTGCAGTCCTTAAGTATTCAGGGTTTATAGCATAAACAGCAAAAGAACATAAAAATAAAAAATTATTTGTTACTCTAATGATATTGCATTTATTTATTCCTATTGCAGTACATCAGTCTAAACATTTTTCATCACTTGAAAGAATTTACATAAAGCTTCTGATTTCTCCTGGAATGTGGCTTTTTGTGATGTGCTTACACTCTTTGTGTGTGAGCCTCACAGGCGTATTTTTCCCATCCCAGGGATACAGGCAATGGAACTGCAGGAATAATCATTATAAACTTTGTAGTATTTACATAGTGATCAACATTTGTGGTGTAAAGCACCTGGAATATATTTTGATAGTTATAAGAATACTTCAAATGATGAATCGCAAGGCTTTGATTAAAAAACAAAATGTAAGAGCCTCTGATTTTCATTTTCCATAAGTGCCCCCTGTATCACTTTGGCAGTGAACAGTTACTTTCAAGCCTTTTTCTAGTTGCAAAGCACTGATAAAGGGCACCAATGTAAATCTGCTTCAGAGTATCCTGGAACTCTTATTTGCACAGAAATACATGTGAAATTGTGGACATTGCACGGTGCCAAAGGCATGCATCCCTTTGAGGCTGCTACTCTAGCTGGGGTTGAAAACAGTCCTGTCATCAGGCTGTTGTGTGCCATCGTCAACTCAGTGTGTCCATCAGAGGACGTGACCTGGGTTGGAGGGCATGGGGAGGGATGGGGAGAGGGGGGATTGCCCTGAGCTCGAGGGACGTGTTGGCAGCAGGCGGGACATGCGTGCCCTGCCAGGGGGTGCCTGGGGACTGCAGGGGTGAGAGGAGCTGGGCTGAGGCAGGGCCGGAGGCTGGGCCGCAGGCAGAGACATGGCTGCGAGTGGCTCCCTGAGGGACGTGGGGTGTTCTCAGGGAGAGAGAGCCCTGGCTCTGCCAACCAGTGTGGGGATGAGGCAGAGAGGTGCTTTGTAGGTTCTGGGTGGACCACTTGGGGAAAACACTAAAAGCTGCTGGATGGGTTGGCTGGTATCCAGGCAAGAGCTGTGGGTCAGTGAGGGCCTTGCATGCTCCCAGGCTCTGCCCTGTGCCCCTGCTGCTTCCCTGCCTACCTGCCTTTCTGCCTGCCCGCCTGCATACTCACCTGCCCACCTAACTGCCCACCTGCCTGCCCGCCTGCCCACCTGCAGCTTGTCCCTGGCTCCTGCCCACTGGGCAGCAGGTGAGATCCTTCTCCAAGGTAAGTAAACTTTCAATTTACATAATCCTCTTGGCTGCCTTGGTGAATTAGACACACCTAATACAAGTAGGCAAAGGCTGTCTCTGTCTTAGTGAATGAATTTAGTATCATTAGCTAATGACCAGTTAATTACTCCCCCCGACTTCATCCTTTCACCTGTTCTGCCACATGAGACAGAGGAGCCCCATGGTCAGAACACCCCTGGCAGGGTGGGCAGCATGGAACTGACTCATCAAAGACACCAAAGCTAAACACAGGATGATGGGGCTCAGGCACTCCTGGTTAGGTGAAACACCATCTGCTTAGAAAGTAGGTCACACATAATTTGCCTTCCCTAAATTCGTTAAAAATCAGTGGGTCAAAGTCAAATGTGACAGGTAAGAGGTAGAATGAGTATAAATCATGATGAAAGGAGCATCTTCTGAGAGACCAGCTACTGTAGCTCATGCGTAGCAGGGTCTTTTGGAGGATATTTGTGCTGTATTGTCTTAGTGCAGATGGGACCCAGCATGAGCTATGGAAATAGACAAGGGAGACGCTAGCAGTAAATATTATTAAAGCACATGCTGTTTGCGCTGTAACTCTAGGATTGGGACCAGTATAATACAGTTCTGCTGCTGTTTTATACATTTATGTTATAAATATATATTTATACACAAAAGAACCTAATATTTAGCTAGATATAAGAAATATATCTGTTTATATTCATGTAACAGATGTGAATAGTTCTCAAAGAATGAGAATTATGTATCGGCATGTATTAGGCCAGGAGAGACAATTCCCAGTCTGGGCATCAGTTATCCTTTCCTGGTGAAGGACCAAGATGCTCCAGCACTCCAAAATCCTGCTTAGGCGCGAGTCACTATCTTTGCATTTCAAATTAATTTAAATGCAATTCTTGCTTACTTGTTATACTCAGTACTTGGGCTTCTGTGTTTTCCTCACACCTGCTGATGACAGCAGTAATCCATCTTAAAGGAGGAAAAAAAGTCACAGAAAAATGCCTGTACTCAGACTTGTTTGGGATGTCATTAGTCATCAGAGGGAAATGCAAAATCTGCCAGAGCGAACATAGAATTTTGATTAGTCCTTAAATAATCAGAGAAAAATCTAACAAACTTTAAGTGCTATAAACAGTATTAGGATGCAGACACTGGAGATTAGCTTCAAGGGTTTCAGTAAACTAGAATCTGAAGGGTCCATTTATGTTTTCCACATGCTTGTTTTACTCCACATTTTTTTTTAATGTGTTGAAAGCTATGCCATGCTGTATTGCAATATGTTTCAAGTAACCTACTGTACACTACTTCGTAATGCTGTGTTCAGGAAACTTGTCCATACAGATGCCCTTGGAAATGTACTTGGCTGAGTCCTGTCTTGTTGGGTTTCTGGGGAAAAAAGAAGGAAAATAAACTCACCACACCTGCCCTTGGCAATCTGTAGAGAATGACTAAAGTCATGGCCCCGTCATTGTGAAGTCCAGACCGGGCATCCGTGACCACAGGCTTAGGTCAGGTGTGAGCGCATGTTTGTACAGCGATGCATTTCTGTTGAATCAGGCAGGGAGCCTGATGTGGTATTTATGCTGGCTGATAATATGGCTGCCCAACATGCCAGACTGAGTTACTTCCTACCTGCAGCTCACTCGGTTGCTGTGTCACGGGGAGGCTGTACACGTGCACTGGAGCCATGACTGCAGCAGACGTCTCCAGCTTGTGGGCACCAGCGTCGAGGAGGCCCTTGTGAACAGCGTGCCGGGGCCCCACAACCCCGCACCTCCGTGTAGCTCTAGGGCACACCTTCCATGTCCATAGTCAGCCCCATCTTTGAAAGTGCTCCCTGGAAGATCAACAAGAGGAGGATGCCTTTGCATCTGCCTTACACTGCTGTCCATAGCACATCCAGGCTGGCAGTTCTCCACATCTTTGATCCCAGCTCCAGGACTCAACACTATGCCACATGAGTCCATTGTTGGCAAGGCCTGTGAAAATCCCTGTTTCCAGCAGGATCAGGTGATGAAATTGTGTTTGAACAGGCTCTGCTGGGAAAAGCGTTGCCTCCTTTTCAGGGAAGGCATACAGTGACAGAGGATAAAAGCTGGGAGAAAGAGCAAGAGAAGAGCCAGATGTCCTGCTAGGCTTTTGTTCCTCTGCTTGTGAAGCAACACGATTAAGGCTGAAAAGCATGTGTCTCTGACTCCATGGGACACCTGCAGCCATGGGAAAAGCAATGCCCGTGCAAAGTGTCATTCTGGAAACATGGGAAGAGCACCAGTGAAGGGGGAATGCTGAGGTGAAAGGGTAATTTCATGAAGGTATTTGCTGAGTGCATTTGGCAATGCAGCAGAGCATCCTAAGATGCTCAATTTAGCATTGAGAGGAAGACAGACTTTTTCATTTTGGAAGATGACAGCTCCTGACATGCAAGACAGCTCCTGACGTACTCCACTTTTGCCAGCACAGAGATTTGAGGTAGGAATGCTGGCATCTATGCTGTGAATTAGGAGGCAATATTTATCTCTTGTAAGGTTCTTAGTCCTTGGAGCCTGTGGGTCACATGCATTAAGAAGTCACATACATCAATTACTCAGGAATTTCCTTAGTTTATAGTATGATCATCATGTGTTCTGCCATTTCCCAGTTATTTTACAAGGAATGGTTTTCTGTTGTACTGATGGCCATTGTAATGATCAATAAAATGCTTTACTCTTATTGTTCACTGCTTGATGATTGTACCTCTACTGATCTTGCCTTTTAGGTCAGTACTCTGATGCTGATGGAAGTTCCTGAAGACGGGTGGTCTACACCTAACCATCGACGACGCTCTTTACTTCTTGATGCACTTGCAAACGCAATTATTTGTCAGGAATCGAGCAGATAGATCTCTGGAAGAGATTCTGACAGATTACCTTCGAGTGTTATTCTTATGATATCTGGACAATGGTGCTGAAATACATTTTTAACCCATTGAAGGGAAGCAGAGGAACAGATAGTCAAATTAAGCCTGATCATGATTTCCACACCAGGATCCTACTTGCTTGCCTTAGGTGAAGCAATATGTATGTGATCAAAGAGGTGAATGGAAGATGGAAGCAGAGAGCTAACACACGTACAAGTGGCTGCTGAAGTTTATTCATCTTTCTCTGATCTGGCAGATAATTTCAGTGCTAAGTTCTTGACTACTGCTTGTGATTTTACTGATAAATATACCTCTGAGCTGCCACAGCCTTCCTCAGGGCTCATCTCTGACCATCCGGGTCCATGCGCATTCATTCCAACCCTGCCTGTCCTTGGCCGCTCTCACCAGCAGCTCTACTTCTTCATTAGGCTCCCAAAATAACCCCTCTATGAATGGAAGTAGAAACCTTTCACCAAATAAAGGAGTAGTGTATTTGGTTCAGACAAAAAAAAAAAAGAAAAGGTAATTTTATGTATGGAGAAGATATTATCATCCAGTCTAAGAACGTAAGTCTGTAGGTTTTTAGCAATGAAGATTAAAGGGAGAAATACAGGGATTTAGTGAATAAAAAGTGGCATAAAACCAATGTACTTTTCAAGGTTCCTACTAGAATTCAGGAGAAGTAAATTTTTCATCCATCTCTGAAGTGGTCTAATGACTGCTTAAAAGAACAGCAGAGTGATGGTATCCTGTACAGAGGCAATGAATTTTTATAAATGCGAAAAATATCCTATAGCAAGAATTACTTTAAAGTACTCCAATGTATTTCTGAGAGATGTTTTAGAGAAATCATAAAATACAGTCCTTAATCTAGAATTTTAGAGGCTTTTGAAATCGTGTTCTTGACTGTAGCCACTTTATATCTACTGGCTTATGAACAGACTGAAACTTTGCAGGATCGGGGCTGAAGGCCATAGTTCTGCAAATGTTTATGCATGAGTAGAGAGTAAGAACTGAGTCCTAAAAATCACAGTATGCTGTGGGTGAGGAAAAAAATGTAGGGGAAAAGCAGAGGAAAGTGATATTTTTCAACCATAAATAATAGAGTATCGTTCAAGACAACTCTTTAATAGAACTTATTTGTGAAATGAAACTTCTGTTTTCATAAATGAATGACATTTTAGGATTATTACAATGGAAGAGAAAAATCTGCAGCCATTCAACAACTCCAGAATGTTATTGAAAGAATACTTTAATTAAAAACCTAGAGCATCCCCCACTTGCCTGCCCTGCTCCCATCCTGAAAAGCACTCTCCTTGCTTTCGTGAGCACGAGCAAATCAACACTGTTAGTACAAGGTAGCTCTTGTTTGAATTGTGTACCCTGGAGATGCATAATTAGTGCAAAGGAACTGTTCTTGGGGGGAGTTCAGATTCAGGGAAAGCAGAGAAATTAAAGTGCCCTACATATGTGATCTGGATCCTGAGAAGAGGGTGAGATCAATTAAATATAAATCAATTTTGTGAATTTGAATGCATAAAATTTGGGTCAAAAAGCTATTCACCCAATACTTTTTATAGCTGAAATTTCTATCTGTGGTGGATAATTTTTATGGAGAGAAGGCTAATGACATTCAGTAAAGGTTCTGTTACTTCCAAAGAGGTGCGTTCAGAGCTGCGTGTATAGATCCAAAGTACTGGCTGGGACTCCTCAGAATGAGAGAATATTTAAGTCCATTCAATTAACCAGTAGCAAAAATGTATTTCACACAGTGAGTTGCAACACAAATTGCCAGATTCTTTTGACAAATATCTACAGTAATAAATTCAGATGATCTGAAATCTTTACTTTTAGCTGAAGTACATTTTTTATTGGTAGGAATTATTTAACCCTTTTCAACCTTTACTTGAGTTAGATTTCTGCTGCTTGTGGAGGGAGAAAAAAAAATCTGAAATAAGAACTCAGAACTTCATACAGAAAATTCTAGAATATGGGAGCAAAATATATTGAAGGTAGAAAAAAGCCAGCCCACAAACGCCGATCTGCCTTTCTTCCCTTTGCATGTTCCAAGTTCTTTGTTCTGATTCCTTGCTCTTTACTTTATTAACAAGTATGCCTTCAGTACCAATCTACCCCGCCATTCCTTTGGTTGCAATCAGTCTGTGTCGTTGAAGTCACCGATTCAAGAGCCCTGGATATTAATTTGGAAGAAGCCAGCACACGATACTTACTTTCCAAGGAGATTGTCTCTTGTGGGTGGTGTTTAGAATTTCCCTCCCATCTTCTCTTAAAGCAGCCCTCTTCCTGTCCTAGGGACATCTCCTGGACCTAACAGTGCAGCCCTGCCTATGGCTCATTGCATCAGTGACTTCTTACAGCCTCCAGATCCCTATAAAGTTAGAGGGCATTTAATTACTCTAGCCAGAAAGAAACGTTCTTAGGAACTCTCTGTGTCCTAGAGGTGTGGATAGCTTCTAGACTGGGTGCACTTCTGTAGTTTAGCCCCTGCAGAGTGTGTTGGACTCTTCAGCCCAGTGCAGCTGGCTGGCCAGGGTAATCTCCTGGCGTAGTGACAAAGGCTGCATTCTGCAGCTGGAGTGGGTACCCAGACAGTGGCCCCTCATGGAGCCCTGTGCTGCCATGAGTGTCTGTGCCACGGCAAGTCAGCTATTACCAGAGAGCTAGCATGAGCATGCTGGCGGGAACTATGGTCTCAACGATGATGGTACCTGCACATCTGATTTGTGGCAGTCAATGATACCTTGCAGTTATATTTGTCAAGCAAGAATGTCCCACGTGTCTTAAATGGCATGGCTGAAGCACCCTTTTGGTAACTCACAGTGCCTGATGCAGCCACTGTCCTAATCATTACTGACTAAAAGTCATGGCCAACATACATAGTATGTACTAGTGAAGAAATATCTGTTGTGGAAGGAGTGGTGAGTGTGGCGCAGTGCTGAAGGCTCATGTTTTAGTCTGATTCAGCACAACCACAAGACCTGGCTCTGAGAGAAGGTATAAACCAAGAAGAAAGAGCAATGGTGGAGTGTGTTGTAAGAAACAGATTTAGCACTGGAAACAACGTATCATCTCCTGCCCTGTTGCTGCGTTCTCATCTCTGGCTGTTCTTTCTCTGTGTTAAACATTTGCTCTGCTCAGATAGTATTTAGTGTGTGCCTTTAATAGTGACTCAATTTGCTTTTAAAGGAAGTGTAGTGAGTAAAAGTTTCTGTGGTCAGATTCTTAGCATGCATAAACATACATATACTTCTGTTCATTTCTCTTTGGGACTGGCAAGTGCCTTCTCAAATACCCAGCAGCTGCTTGAATACTCCGTGGCTAAAAGTTCAAGGTGATGACTCTGTAGCTCTCAATATATTGACACACAAATGGCATAGTTCTGACTCTGTTGAAGGTTAGAGTACAAAACACACTAATTGGTATGCTACAGCATCCGGTTTCTCTATAGTCTTCTTATTTATTAAAAGGTACAGGCTTTTGCTCTTCTCTGTCACTGACTTTGTAATTTGCCAAACTGATTTCCTTGATGTGAAAGTGGCCATTTTTATTGCTGACTTTTATACGGAAGAACTGGGGAAACTGGCGATGTCTGAAGGGTTTTTGTAACCCTCAAAACACTGGAAAATGTCTGCTTCACCCAGCTTACGGTCACACAATAAGCAGTCTCTAAGCATTTTGCCATGCCTAACATTTTGCTGCCATAGGCAACCACTTAATCTGCCTACACAGGAGCTAGCCCTGAGGGGATGCAATATGTGATGGAAAGGGTAGATTTATACTAAAACATTAGTTTTCAGGGCTGGTAGAAAAAATAGCTGTTCATTTGAGATTTCCTGCTTTATTCTCAGCTGTTCCAATAACAGAAGTGTTAAAGATTTCTACAATCAATGTTCCACATGGATTGCTTCTATAAGCAAATTTGTTTCCACCTCAAAATCAGTACCGTATTTCTGCTTTAGGTTCTACCCTTTTATCATATAAGCATCTTCTGTATAAACCAGACTTGAAAGGTACCCTTGTGAACCACGAGGAGACCAAAGTGAAAACCTATGACAGCCAGTTGGAAATGAATTCAGCTCTCATGGTTTGACTCTCCTTTTTGTTTACATTTGCATTAAGTAGCACAGCAGAAGGAGGCACTGTGCCCAGGCTAGAGGGGGAACCCCTCTCCTTTGGGAGGCAAAGTAGACACTGAGTCTCCATTTAAACCTCATTATGACATCAATTCATGTGAAAAAAGAAAAATCACAGGTTTGCGGTTAATGCCTGTAATAAGCCCTTTAGAAACAAGCTGCCCTGGCAACGTAATTTAATCCTTGCTACTTCCAGGTTTTTTTTATAATTACATATTCCTCTGCTGTAAGAGACCAGGATCTGTTGTGAATCAGGTCACCCTGTAGCTGTGTTACTGTTTGAATGAAGAACTCAATTCACGCTGCTTCTTAGAGTCTGTTATGACTCCTCTAATTTAAGACTATTACCTGAAACAGACGTATTTTATTTGGCTTTTTCCATGTTGACGGAATGTGAAAGCTTGCAAAATGATCTCCAAGTGCCTCTATAGAATAAGACTCACAAGGCTCATTGTGATAAGTGAGAGCAAAGTAACCATAAAACTTCTCAGGTTGTCTGTGCTCCACATGAGATACTTGGGTCTCGGTGGAATCAAGTGCCCCGCTCCTCCCACTGAGTGAAAGAAGAGTGGCTTGCTAAGGCTTTTTTTGTGAAAGATAGATTTTCCAGGAAAACCTTGTTCTCCCGGAGGTATATTAAACCAGCCATGAATGACCAGAACTACTGCTTTCCCGTGTCTTAAGAAGGGCCATGATTCTTGGAAAAATGAGTTTTCGGCTTCACAATGCTTTATATGTCCTATCCTTATCCTAACCAATTATTGTTATGATAGCTAATAAGCACGCAGAATGGACAGGAAAGGTGTTCACCGGCAATGAACAGCCTCAGTTTTGGGATTTGAAAAGAGCAGGCTGGACCTCTGGGTAGTGAGTACATTTCTCTCCCCTTCTCCACAGGCTGTGGGCTTGAGTTTTAGCTCAAGCTGAGATACAGACATCACAAATGAATGAGAACAAGTGTGGTTTTAGGCCACCTTTGTGTTTTGTTGTATTTGCACTCTGGATGGTGGTGGGGTTGGCCTGAATTACAGCAACTCCAAGGCGAATCTAATTTACACTTGGATTGCCAAAAGTTGTTCTGGCAGTTGAAAATAGTGACATCTGCCAAGGGTGCAAATGCAACCCTCTGTGCTTTTTTTCTGATCACATTGCATGGTATAAGAGCATATGCCACATCAACTGCTACTACTGGCAGCAAAAGCAGTCACATTTTCCTTCCATCAGCAAGCCTTCAGTCTCCTAGGCCTCACTTGATGCATCTTTTACAATGGATGTAGTAATCACGAGTATGCTGGCTTTGTCTCGCTGAGAAAAGTTTCACATAAGCAGGACATTTCTAATGTGCAGTCTTTTCAATCGTTTGTCCTCTTATGATTAAATTATCAGAAAGAGACCATTAAAATATTGACAACAAGAAATTATGCTCCTGTCTTGAATCTACAGATTTATGAGTAATGTGACCTGACCTCCTATATGTCAGTAGAGGAAGCTGTTTGTATATACTAACAATACTTCAGTACTTTTTTACTTTCAGTAAAAAAGAAATTAAAGTCCCTCCTCCAAAGAGTATTGTTTCTTTTTTATCTAATTCTCATTTTTAATTCTCCCCCAAAAATCTGGGAGTGTACTTTTGTTAGGTATTTGTGACTTTCTGAGAGCTTGTTTTGGTCATTCTGACTAACTCATTCTCAAGAGTTAGTGCATCTGAGCTCACAAATCCTGCCAACAGGCATGGTTCAAGCTTAGCATATGTGTTAATACAGTAATCTTCATTTTCTGAGTTAGGAGATTTAGCGGAACAAATTCATGTGCAATATGATAGAGGTCTGTGAAACCATGGAAAGCATAAAGAATTTGTATCAGGACCAATCACCTTCCCTTCCAATACAAGAACTCAAGGTTATTACATTAAACTGGGAGGAGGCAAACTCTGAGTGAACAAATGAAAGTGTTTTTTCAGTGTCTAGCTAAGCTGTGAAAATCCTTTCCACATGATTTGAGTGTACTAAAAGCTTACAGAAGTTCAACGGGAATCTGGTGCAGTTCATTGGGAAAAAAGAAAAGCAATATTAAACACATATTATTAAACACATAAACATGGAGCTCAGGAAGTCATTGAGGCCTTGGTAACTAGAGGCTTGAAGATTACTTAGGTCAAGTGTCATTTGTGTTTTCTTGTACTTTTTCTTAGGCATCTGATTTTGGCCACTTTTACGGGCAGGATGTTGGCGTACATGTGCTTTTGGGCTGATCACTGTGGCTGCTCTATGTTTCATTCTGTTATTCGTTGCACTGCAGATGCTCACAATATGTTTCTGAAATACCCTGCATTGCTGTATAAGTCACATGCAATCTTCAAAGGGCCAGCTTCTTCCCAGAGACTAGCCTAAGGTGACAAGCTGGGATTTTTAACTCTTAATTACCAAAAATTAGATGAAGCGAATTCTTTCCTGCATGACATAAACATTTCTCAGAGAAAAGAGTGTTTCTAGTTAAGAGAAACTTGGCTAAGAAAGAAATTGCTTTCTCGCTGTGTTCATGAAATTAATTTGCACAAATAAACCTTTGCAAGTAGGAACCTTCTCAAGGAAGAAGCCCTAAATCACTCTGAATAACCTGGATCAAAACTTATATTTTAAGTTCGCTAACTATTTATAAGAAGATTTATATACTATCCAATCAACTCTAGGCTTCTCTGAGCTTTTGGATTTTGGGGGATATGAAGGATATATTGATATGAATGTTTTTAATTTGTCTATGTCAATATAATATCCATCAGTCAAAGATCTTCATCTAGCAATGTGAAATTGTCTGAAGAAACTGCTTGGGTAGCCTTCTTTTATACATGTATTTAATAGTTTTCAGTCTTACATACCATTTTGTATTAAATTAATAATTATGTATAATGTACAGTAACTTAGAAATTAAGTGAGGCTACTAATATAAATCAGAAAAATCCCATTCGCTATTTTATTTCTCTATGGGAATGCTTAATAAAAAGTTCATAGGACAATGTAAAAGGGAAATATGGTGTCTTTGCATGGCTTGATTGTCATAATTGTATGATATTTAATGTCAGCTAGGAGCAGAGGAACACTCTAGATCTTAAAGCATCTCAGAAAATTCCTTGTGATATACTTGGCTGACCCTTTCTTTGCAGAGAGAGTAATGCTATTACTGTTTTCATTAAAGGTCTCACAGTAATGGTTGAATGTTGACATATTAATGAGGTTTAGATGTAGGTGGAAACACTCCAGGCTTTGGAGGCAGCATGAAGTGTTATTTGCTAATTAGTGTCTTTCTGTAGTCATGCAGCCTTAGAGCTGATGCAGGGCAGGCCTGGAGTGGGATAGGACATACTTTGGTACAGATTTCTTGGCAGTAATCTGCTTTGCAACTGTTCCAGATGGTTTACAGCTCTTGCTCTAGCTCTTTGAGTTTAAGAAAGTGTTGGATTAGCAGAGAGTATTACACATAAAAAGTGTGTTAGAAGCCTGTTAAGAATAGAAGCCAGGAAAGACCCAAAAGTTAGGAAATTAGAGAAATAGGGTTGTCTTGCATATTTTTACTGCTCTTTCTCTGTGTGCACATTATACCATCCTTAATTATAGGAACACATTATGTTTCGTAAGATCCCAATCTCAGTCACTGCTCACTTACTGAGCAGCTATTCAGTACATTGTTTTTGTTCTTCAATGTTTGACCTCTCATTTATTTCGCACCACTCAAAATCCCCTCTGGAGCTCCCAGTTTTGCTTATTAATGTGATATTGCTGTTTTCTAGACATCAATAATTCTATTTCCCTCTATCTGCTACATGATGCACTCCTGACCCTTGCATGAGAGTGTGGTTGTGAGCAAAAAGTAGGAAACCCAGGTGTCACAGCAAGGACCAGGAAAGACGAGGCATGCTTGGGACGTGCGTCTGCACTGTCTTTCTCATTCCTATTCAATTTCTTAATTTCTCCTTATAGTTCCCTTGTCCAGCTAATCTTTTCCCTCCTCTGGATGCTCAATCAGATAATAAATCAAGTGTCTTTTTCCCCTTCCCTGCCAGCCCATCTCAGCAATGAGACAGTCCACCAATTTCCAGTTCCTTTCTCTTGTGTTCCTGTTCTCTTGTGTTTTTCATTACCTTGTTTATCCTATTTGCTATCCTGCTTCCTAGTTTTTTGAAATTATTTCCATGCTCCACATTCTGAACTCATTTGATCCCAGCCTACTCTTTTTTCCTATTCATCCAGGACCCATCAGTGCCCTATCCTACTCCCATGCTGTAGTCTCCATAACCTGCTTAGAGTATCGGTAGTGGCCAGAAACGACAGTAAAGAGGAGGGAAGGACTGTTTCTTCTAGGCTGCTCTCACTGTTGGAACTTGTGAAAAAGGCAAATTTTCTTGGAAATGGGAGAAGAAACAATTTGTGACTTGCCTCACCAAATTAAATCATTTGAATTTGATGAATTTAATTTCGTTGAATCAAACATGAATCACCCTCAGCTACTCAAAGACAGTTTATCAAATATTTTAACGTAGGAAAATTTTATATATATTTTTGTACTTGAAAAAATATTTAATATACTCTTGATTTTTTTTTTTTTTTTACTGAAACAAACTCTCAGCAGGGAAAGTTTCCAGCTCAGTGGTTAAAAACTGGTAAAATTATAAGTAGCTTAAGGTATGGTCTTATAATGGAGCATGTCATGTGACCTTAAATCTAGAGTAACCATGGTTTAATGGGAACTACCATGATCACTTTAATGCACTATTTATGTCACTCTGCAGAATAGCAGTCTATTGAATCTCGTGCATTTGTAGTATGACTGGCATTGATCATGAATGAAAATGGTGCACCATTCCTCATTCTGATGCACAGAGGGAAAAACATAGTAAAGCACAGGAGCAGCTGAAAATGTGCCAGGCAGTAACTGGAAACAAAACAGCCCATAATCCTGCCACAATGACTCCTAGTTCGCATTTTTGGCAGTTCTGATTGTCCTCTCTTACTGCCCCTTCAAGCCCATGGGAAATTAAAACTGTTCAAAAATGCTTCATAATAAAGACATCCGACTTTTGTTGTTGTTGTTTGTTGCTGATATGGTGGGGTTTTTTTTGTCTGGCACTATGCTTCAAGAGCCAGGCTTGGTACTACTCCAATTTGCAGATTAAATTAATGAGAGACAACTTTTCAAGCTTGGAAAAAATGTTGTGTTTTTCCCAAATTCCAGCTTGAACATCAATGAGTACACTTAGTTGCTAATCTTCAAGGTCTTGTTCATAAGAAAAAAGACCTGCTTTTCACCTTCCTTGTTGCTGCTGTCTTCTGAGAGCTACACTGGAAATATTTTAAGACTTCAAGAACATGGAAGACTAATTTTTATTTAATATTTTGCTCAGGTAGCATGAACCATCAAATAGAACAGTCAACTAATTCCTTAAAGCTGATTTGAAGACATTCGTTGGTGTATGACACACTGATCAAATTGCACAGCACTTAGTGGACAGTAATGCATCTGAGCAAAACAGTAACGATTTTATATCTAGTGCTTTTGGAAATAGCTTAATAAAATTAGAATTAAAAAGAATATTGAGGTATTTATTTCAGAAAGGATTAAAAAACCTATCACAAAATGATCACTCCTGCTATCTTTCCTTGGATAAGATTTCTTATGACTTAAATCTAAACTAGACAAATACCCTGCTGAAGGGCCCTCGGACATGTCCTGTTTACTTGTGTGTAAGGAGATGTATGTCCAGTTCTCCTCTTGAACAGGGCAGTTTCTCTGTAATAACTGTGTAACAAATCAGTACTTCATTGAACCTAGGAAAGAAGGCGGTAGTGTTCTGTTACACAGAAGTGATGGCAATCTGTTTCTCTGAAGTTTGTGTTGCTTCTGTGTTTCTATTAGATGATTACTACATTTTTTTAATATGGGCCCAAGTGTTTTGTAAAAGGACATGTGCATTTTCACAGTTGTATTTATGCATGCCAAGAGCTCCCAGCTCTCTAATATACTGTTTTGCATGGTTAGATACTAAGTATGTGAAAGTGGTTGCAATAGTTGTGAACATAGTTTTTAGCATAGCTAAATGTATCTTAAGTTACATGGCCTTAAGGAAAAAATCTTGCACTTTTTTACTTTGGTAGTTTATTGATGGCATTTAATATGATTTAACATTATCTTGATCTGAAAAAAAATTCACTTAACTTACCATCTTTTAATAAATATTTCAGAGGCTTGGTTTCTATCCACCCTGAAGTATGTATTATTATTTCAGATCCTGTACCCATAGTCCGTAGTGACTTTGTACACCTATTAAAGAGCGAAGAAGTTCTGCCATGGTAGATTTTATCTGTGGCAATATTGTATTCTTTGCCTGCTCTTTCACACAGAATGCACCAGATGGCAATTTCATTAATCCCAAATCGGTTGCGGATAGCTGGTCTTCTCCCTTCTTGTACTGATATGTGGAAAGCGAAAGAAACAAGGAACACTGTAGCAGTGTTCATGACTGCATGAACTGGCCAGTCCTACTTTTGATTAGTGTGTCCAGTATGAAGAGCCCAGACCTGAAAGACAAGAAGTATTTTTTTTTCTTCCTCCCACATCTAGAATTAGAGCTACCCTCGTAATCTCTTCCAAGAATAATACAACACTGTGCTCTCCCTAGCTTGGATTTAATTTCCCACAAAAATAAATGAGTTTATGCTAGCACAAAATACTGATCTCATATAATTTCATAATACCAAAACCATGGCCGTGTCTTTTGGATTTAGAAGTTTTTCTAGACGGTACAAAGGCATGGCATTTGTAAAGG
The DNA here is from genome assembly GCA_013398855.1 of Mohoua ochrocephala. Taxonomy (NCBI): domain Eukaryota; kingdom Metazoa; phylum Chordata; class Aves; order Passeriformes; family Acanthizidae; genus Mohoua; species Mohoua ochrocephala. The sequence continues at coordinate 65,175 of VZTA01023100.1, read as the reverse complement.
CAAATAATGAGGGTGTTGAAAATGATGTCTTTAATGTTGTCTTAAAAATGTCTGTTTAACTTCATGGTTACCATTTAAATTGCTAGTTGCTGCTAGCAATGTAGTCAGCAAACACAAACTGGTGCATTCGTTATAGAGCATTTAGCTACGGTGCGTGTAGGGATGTAACAATGTCCACGGCCACCAAGCAACTCTTTACTTAAGTGAGAGAGATTCTCTTGTTACATGGAGCTAATACATTGTGTTTGACAGTTTTCAGTGTGGGTTCAGCATCTGAGTAAAATGGCTATTGTAGATGAGGCTAAAAAGACATCTCCCTGTCACTCACCCTGTGCTGTGTTGTGGACTTTGCTGAGGATGTGCAGGATACACAACTCTCTTCATTGAGTGCTTTGCTCGGCACTGCTTTAACAAAAGGCTTGCATGAAATTCCCCCTCTCCTGCTGGCCTGTGATAAATTCCATATGTCAGAAGTTGCAAAGGCTTTTAAGGAGGATAGCTGCAAGTGCACAGCATCAAATAATTATTTTCTCATGTAAATGAAAATTGTGGGTTTTTGCATCTGAAATCAACAGGAGTGGCAAGACATCTGGCAAACTGCTTTTGTAAAATGTTTCAATTTGATTGTGAAAGAAGTTAATTGGCTATATTGATTAATGTGCGGCCTTCATTATGTGCAATTGCTGAGTACCTCCTAGCTCCAAAGGATATCTTTTTCAGTGGTGGAAATTTCTGCATTTTTCAAAGCTCAACTAATCACCAAGAAAAAGCTCCCTGCTTGAAGTTACTTGTAAGGATTACCTTTGGGGGAGTGATTTAGCTGGTTCAGCAGAGATAGTGGACTTCAACAGAGGAAAATTGCCTAATCCTTCTCTTTTCATTTAACTGCAGAATTTTAGCATGAGACCAGGAGAAACCAAAGAGAAAGGGACAGAATATTGATAAGTTTCCAGATATGATAGCAATGAAGACTATAAATCTTTTGAAAGAGAAATGTTTACAATGCAAAATGATGAGAAAGGTTTATTTTATATTTACTGCTCAATCGTACTCATTGTAGAGAAAATTGTTGATGCTTTTACTCTTTTTTATGCCTTCTTGGAATAGACTGATATGCAACTACTGCATCCTAAGCTATAGCTTATTTGTCATCTAGAACTTGATGCACGAGCAAATTATAATGACAATAGGAAGATGATTAAGCATTTTTTTGCCAGCTAGAATGTGATCATTCTTCATAATTATCCCCTTACACTTCCAAACTGGCTTTCATCAGACAAATGGACATTTGCACATGATACAATAGATTTTGAAGTGACTGGGATGTTCTTCACTTATCTCAATGACAGATTTCCTCCTGCTTATGAGTTTTATCACTTTCAGCATTTTTGTTCTCCTGTGGAATGAAAAGTTTATTTAAGGATACTGAGAATAGTCTTGAGTTTAGTTGCCCAAAACCACAAGACAATTTCATTTACTGCGTATGAAATTATAGCTGAAGTTCTTGGTCTGTCTTAATTACATAGTATTCATACAATGGCAGAAATAGAAGTCTTAATAAAATCAGTCTTACTGAGAGAGACACTAAAGATTGAGGAAATATTTCCCATAATAGGAAGCTAAAGCACAGATTTACAAAATATTTAGGTATTTACTTACCATTAGAATCCATAATATGTGTCAGATTTAGCTCATAAATTAGGAGACATGAATTAGTATGTCCACATGCGTGTCTTCCCATGTGCTAGGTGCCTCCTCCTTGCTGTAATCATAATCAGTGGGTATCAGCTCTGTGCCTCTGCTGCAGGAACATGGATATGAAATATCATGTGACATGATCTATTGTATCACAAGTAGACTCCAGATGACAATCTGGAGGGGCTCAGGCCTTCTGTAGGAAGTGGCATATTTCCAGTACCTTAAAAACCTAGGGAATCTCAAACATGTTAGATGCTTTTGCTCAGCCAACTGAATCAAGTCCCTAACTGGGGACGAGGGACCCCTAGAGGCACACGGAGAGGTATTCAGCTAACCAAATTTTAGAATCAAATTTAAATGCCTAAATTTAAGCTATTGGCTATCAGTTGTCAGATTTTTTTCTATCTGAAAAATGCACTCGATACCACTTTTCTTTTGGTTTGTTGTGGTTTAGGAATGGTTTTCTGTAATTCAGTGATCCCACTTAAACCATGTGCCACTCCTTCACTGCCCCCCTTCCCCTATCCCTCCACCTGGGATGTGCTGGAGAGGAGAATTGGAGGCACAAAAGATCATAGGTTGAGATAAGAACCATTTACTGGAACCTGCAATGAGATAAGAACATGACCAGTAAGAGCAACAATACTAATGACAGAGGGTACAAGAAAGGGGCAAATGATTCACACTGAAACAACAATACCTGACCTGCCATGCTATGCCAACCCCAGGGGACACCTTCTCCCTGGAAGAGACTCCTTTTGCCTGCCCGGCAATGATATCAGGTGGTATAGAATCACCTCCTGTCCCAGCCTTGCCTACTCTGGGCTGCTGTAAAAATGAACCCTCTCATGGCCAGAAGCAGGACATGGTTCTACTAGCACAGGGGATTTTTTTCATCTGTAATAAGCAGTCATTCCTGTTACCAGTAATTGAGGTGAAGACAATGAATAATTGAGTTTTCCAGAATTCTCAAAACAGGGTCACCTAGAGTGGGTTGTTCACAGACTCGTCCAGGTGGCTTTTGAATATTTCCAAGAATGGAGAGTCAGCAACCTATCTGGGTAATCTGCTCCAGTTTTTGACTTCCTTCACAGTAAAAAATATTTTTCTGATGTTTAAGTAGAATTTTCTGTATATCAACGTCCATCCGTTGCCTCTAGTCTTTTGAAAGTACCACTAACAGGAGTCTGACTCCATCCTCTCTACTGTCTCCCATGAGGTTTTCATACACATGGATAAAATAACCCTGAGCCTTGTTTTCTGTAGGATGAAAAATTCCAGCTCTCTCAACATCTTCTCATATATCAGATGATCTAATCCCTTAATAATTTCTGTATCCCTAAATCACTAGGTTCCTTCTATTCTCTTTTTACAACAACTGTATTTCGTATTTACACCACACACTTTCAAACCCATTTTAATTTGAAATTTCCCCTCCAGCATTTGTGAAGAGCAAACAACATTTCCACTTTTAATTATTGCTTATTTTCCCTGATTTTCACCTCTACCCATAGAATTTCCTAGTTGCCAGACCATCTAAGGAAATTGGAAGCATTCCTGAAATGCCTGGCTGATTTTTCAGTGTCCACAAGCCAAATTATTTTGTTTTGGAGACTTTCTTTTCAAACCGCATTAGTGAACTTGGGAAGAGAATTTTTTTCATGTTCAAACAATCTGCAAAGAAACTTTTAGATGCAATTTTGAATTTTCTTCTCCATTCACAAGCTGCCTTTTCTCCCCAGTCCAGTTATTACCACCTTTGCCACCAACAAAGCTGGTATTCAAACAGAGAAAGATGAAAAAAGAAATGCATAATATTTGCTGATGATTCTATGAGAGTAAGTACAATTTATACAAGTTCCCTGTAAAGACACTTACAAATGATTCTTTGAGGTGTAAAGACATAGCCCCATTGAACAACAGGCCATCAAGAACCACTAATAATACAAGAAATGTGTTAAACTGCTATTGGAAAGACTTTTGTCAATTTTTTGATTTAATCATGTCTAATCAAAGTTAAGGAAAAATTGTTACTAGGTAAACAAAAATCAGTCAGATCCCACTTTCCCAGCCCCAGGGTGGCTGATGAGCTTAATGCATAACCAGAGCATCTTATTCTGCCCACTTTCAGTTGTGACCTAATTTTAGCTGTTGTGCTTGCAATAGGGCTCCAGGACCAAGCAAACAATGGCTACCTCAGTCTGCTACCCACCCAAGGTTTTGAAGTTTATCTTTCCACACTATCAATGGAAAGGAATTGCCGCAGCACCTCCTGTGTGAACCTACCTGGTGATGAATCTGCAAAACCAGCTATGTACATCAGTGTTTGGAGATTAGCATCAATAGATTATATCCAAAAAACTTAAAATTTCATTTTGCAGTTAAGTTTAACTTCACTTTGCAGTTAAATATTTATTTTTTTCAACTGACATATAAATAATCTCATCCTATAAATCACACATGAATGAATAAGAAAATGTTTCCCTGGCATACAAGCAAACAGGCTCATTCACAGGGGCTCTAGTGTGCCTGTCCAGCACGAAGTTCAAAGAGTAATGGAAATACTATAACGTCTCTGGAATTGCTCTTTCAAGTGATTATACCAGAGTCTTCTCTGGATTCTAATCAATAGTCTCAATAGCCCTGTAAATTACAAAGCACCTATTTTGCTGAGCCAAGCATAAAAATGTAAGAGGTTCTTATAGTTCAGATAGGGAAGAGACAGGAATAACTTTCTGTTAGTGGGAAAATGAAAAGATCTGTTCTCATTTATTTATTTCTTGTGATTAGATGTCTTTGACAGGGAAGGATTTGCAGATTTTTTGATTTATGCTATTATCTTAATGGACATAAGGACTTCTGAACCCAGGATAGGTAATAATTTTCACAATTTAGAGTGTGCCTCTTTGGCTATCCTGTTCTTTGCCTATGTGCTGAAGCTGTGAAAAAGCTTAACTGATTAGGTTCGTTATAAGACCCTTGAGTTTTGGGAAAAAAGTCCAGTCATTTTTAGTATTGAAGAACAACAGTCTTGTGTTTATGGGGCTTGTCCTGAGACAAGACGTGAAAGAATTGAAATGCAGTCTTTCGAGAAAATCCTGCAGCTTGATATCTGTGTCTTACCTGATTTTAGAAAATAATAACAAATAATCCGTATAAATAATCCATATAAAACAGTTTTTATCGAAGCCTGAAGACTATTAGCCATATATTCTTCATTATGCTCTTTATTTTCTCTTAATTGTGCTAATTATAGTGTGTTTTGTTCATTTCTACAATGACCTCAGACTTCCGTTCACTTATTAAATTGCTTTGGTCCTGAAAGCATACAAAGAATTCAGTACCTTCTAATAAGCAGAATGATTTTATGAATCCTACTTAGTGCTTTTTCTCTATGGAATTTTGTATTGGAATCTACAGGGCAGCAAGTGAAAATAAAAATAAGCAAACTGTACCTAAAGTATTTGTGCTTCATTTATTAATTTGTGACTGGCTGTTGACATTTCTCTTACCCTAGAGTAGCTTTTAAAATATTGTGAAAATATTTCATTAATTCTTTTGTGGCTGAAACGATCTGTTGTCTCCCTTTTTTTTCCCCTCACTTGACATAAGAGATTTGACTGAGGAAACTTCCTCTCTTGACTTTCCCTAAGTGTATATTCACCTCTTTCAGAGAAGATGATTTCTTGGGAATCAATGTTTGTCAGCTTTCTACTAAACCAAACTGTGCCATGCATTCTGCTCTGAAATTACAGCAGTGGAGTTTAAAGTAAGGGGTAATATTTTTTCTGCTAGTTTTTATTTCGACATTAAAACATGAAGTATGAGTTTCAGAGAATTTCCAGGTGAAATGCACTGAATTGCTGGAATATTTGAGAAATTACAGGGGAAAAGTATAATGACAATAAATTTGCATGTAATGGTACAGCAGTGGAAGTTGGATATAATATCATCTAACAATTTTGATCATTTCACAGGAAAAATATTTTACAACTTGAAAGTATATTTTTGACTCGTTCGAGTTGGTAGTCAATGAATATTCCTGGAAGCTGTCTTTAAATTTTGGTGGGAGTCTTTGGTTTTTGCCAAAGATCCCGTGGTAACAGTCACCAAAACTCAAATATAAGAGAATTCAGGCATGGTAAAGACTGCATGCCTTTACTGTTTGTCTATCATGTGAATCGTAGGTGCTCCACGCTGGGATAAAAATAAATTTTGTAGTGGTATATTAATGAATCTGTCCTGAACAATTATCTTAAAATGATGAGGATATAAATTAAATTTTTCTCTACTGTTTTGGAGGAATCTTCCACTCAATTCAACTGTCAAATCAAGTCAAATGTCAGCATAATTGGTTGCAAAGTAGTCCTTAATAAGTCCTTAGTAATCAGTATTTCAACTGTCAGTCTAATTTAGTGTGACTGCAACGCTCATAATTACAAGAAGTTTTTGAGCTGCAGTTAACCACTGGAGAGGCAGGGGGGCCCACAGAATGCTTCGGTGAGCTGTCAAGAGATCAGAAACATTTTAAAATTTGAATGTGCTTTTAACCACTTTACTGTGTAAAAGGAGTATGTTAAATGTCATCTTTAAAGGCATCTCTGTGATAATAGCATGGACTCAACGAGATGTGAATAATACAATAATTTGCTGCCATTTTACTAAGTGATATGATAATAACACTGTGCCATTACTTGGAATACTTCTTATTAAGTGCTTGCAGATTAAATACCAAATGCCCTATTTTCTACCTAAACAACTTATCCATCAATTTTCTGATATTTTCATCCAAAAGAAAAGAAAATTTTATATGTTACCATAGGGTTCCTATAGTAACAGTTTTGAATGGAACACATCCTTGTGTGATGATAATAGGAGAAAACAAAACAAAACAAACATTGTTGAATTAACATAATAGGCACCAAGCTGCAGGAAGATTTGCTTGTGTGACCTTGGAATCCCTGCCTGTGACTTTTCTCAGGGAAATTAAGTGTAGTGTTTAACATAATCTTACAGAAGGTTATTAATTTACAGGATTGTTTCCCCTTTCTTTCTTCTGGTATTATTCAATACTGTGTAGCAATTCCATGGGCTAGATGATTCCAGTAGAATATGGAATTGTAATTCTTTGTATGCATTTCCACAGCCCCTAGAACAGAAACAGTCAGTTAACTGTTGTCACACTTTGCTGAGATTTTCTAATTTTTTTGCCAAATCCCAAGGGCTATTTAAGAAATTCCACTTGGTGCATCTCCCTCAGGGGTAGAGAGGTGGGGCCTCCAGGTTCTCAGGCACCTGGGAGAATATTGCAAATAAGGTACTTAGGGCAAGATACAGAGGATTCGGCAGACCAAACCTAGACCTTTACAATCTCTAACATCTTTAGATTCTGGAAAATAACTCACAACACTTTTGTGGTATAATTAATCTCTCTTTAGATGCCTATTTGCAGATATAGTGAACAGATCATTAAAAGTACATATTCTTTCCATCAACCCTAATTTAGGGGAGATGAGTCCTGTATTAAGAAGTTAGTCCTTTGTAACTAAGCATCTGATTTGCTTCCAGCATTCATACGTGCACATTCCACGTTCTGTTGCAAGTGTATTTTAAACTTCACTGGAATTTCTGAAAAGAAGGTAACAGTAGGAGATAAACATGGAAAATAAAATTCTGAAGAGAAACATTCAACTGCAGTGTAAGCAGGATCCTAATGTGGCTGCAGCACTGACAAAAGGCAGGGGCTGCAACCTATGAAGGTGGGAGATGTTTTCAGCACTTTTTCCCTATAATTTGCAAATTTTAAATCAACTTTGTAGATAGAATTCCACACTTAAAAGCGTAGCTAGAGTATGCATTTCATACGCATAGTAGTCACAAGCCAAAAATTGGCAAAAAAATTGGCAATTGGCAAAAATAGGTCAAATTGTCCATTTGTAGCTTTCAGAAAAACTTAATGAAGAACTTTAAGACTTGGGTTATGGTGTCAAGAAAGTTAAATCCACAAGCTCCTCACTTGTGATATGATTTTACATATTTTTTAATAGGTAAGCAAAACCCCATGGATTTTTGTTGTGTAGTAGGCTGTAAATGGGAGTCATAGCAGTGTGAATCAAACTGACAAGAGCTGTGGATGAGTTGTGAAGATGGTGCCAAAGTGGAAGAACTTTCCCTAAAGAAATCTTATTCAGCTTCTGCAACAATGATGGTAATTTTGAAGTAAGAGCATTTACACTTGTGGTTCATAGAAGTAAAAGCAGAATCTAGCCCACCTCTTGCTTTTAAAAGTCTTGATCTTCATAAATTCCAGTAAATAGTTGTTTAACCTCTAAATTTTGTTTAGTGCCACTAACTTCTTTGGAATAGCCTGAAAAACTAAAGTTAAGTGATTATTTCCATGAATGTAATATTTCATAATTAGTAATGTTTGGGGCATATTTTTATGCTTTCCAGCAGTAGATCATGTTCCTATTTGAGAGCTGTCAAAGCAACTTCAGCACATACAGAGACTAGTAATAATTATAGTGCATTACAGGACTCCTTTTGCTCCAAGAAAAGAACTCACAGATTGTGAAATGCACTTATCTCTATTTAAAAAAAATTACTTTCTGTGCTTTACTTAAAAGATTAGACTGCTTTTTTTTAGACAGCATGGAAAAGGTTTTATTTTAACTTGTAAAGCCAAATACAAATGATACAGTTTAGAAATTTGAATCAGAATTAATTGCTTTTGGTGCCAGATGGTGTAAAGCTGTCAGATTTATGTGTTTTTCAGATGTTTCTTTCAAATTGATAATGTTATTGTGTGTAGCCATTTTCCCCGATTGACACAATATCTTTCTAGACATTGCTGCACACCGTGGCAGTGTGAGGCCGGGGCAGTGTGGTGGGGGTCTGACCATGCTGGAAACAATTGGCAGCTAAGGAATGTTTTCTTTTAATGCTGCTGGGATGTGTTACAGTAATTCAGCAATTCATCTACTTTATGCCACTTACCTTTTCAGAGATGAACACGCAGCATATAATTTCCAGCTGTGAATCTGAGATCTCTCTGAGATGCGAAAACAGGAAAAGGGAACAAAATGGGAAAACCATCATGTATGATTTCATATTCATAAGTTTGATGCGGATATTACAGAATTAAAAGAATTTTTTTTTTTTTTAAATAAGCCTTCTTTAGGTGACTGCTTCATATAGATACAAAGAGTCAACCCTTCCTTCTGTGGAGTTTGTTAGCTTCCTCCTGAACTTTTTGTATCATTTTAGATTTACTAAGCATGTTACCATTTCACTTTAAATGATAAAGTGGTGCAGTCTCACCTCAAGTTCTGTGTGTTGTTTTGGGTTCCACAGTATAAGGAACATACAAAGCTGTTGGAAAGTGTCCAGATGAAGGCTATGAAGATGGTGAAGGGCCTTGAAGGGAAGCCACGCGAGGAGTGGCTGAGGTCACTTGTTCTGTTCAGCCTGGAGGAGACTGAGAGGAGACCTCATTGCAGTTACAACTTCCTTATGAGGGGAAGAGGAGGGGCAGGCACTGATCTCTTCTCTGTGGTGCCCAGTGACAGGACCCAAGGGAATGGCCTGAAGTTGTGCCAGGGGAAGATTAAGTTTGATATTAGAAAAAGGTTCTTCACCCAGAGTGTGGCTGAGCACTGGAACAGGCTCCCAGGGAAGCGGTCACAGCCTGGCAGAGTTCAAGAAGTGTTTGGACAATGCTTTCAGGCACATGGTGTGACTCTTGGGGATGGTGCTCTGCAGGGCAGAGAGTTGGCCTCAATCCTTGAGGGTCCCTTCTAACTCAGGATATTCTGTGATTTTATGACTTATTTGAAAACTTGGTACACGAGGGTTTCTTAATGTTTTTGAAACACAGTAGTTGACACAATTATAGTTTTATGAATATTGTTCCAGTGAAAGTATCATCTATTATATCATGCAGAGAGATATTGTCTATCACAGTCCTCTTTTACTGCAGAGGTGGTATCTGTTGTAGATATATTTTACTTGCCATATCTTTGTGATTTGAATAGCTATAATTATGCGAAGTTTTATGTGGTCATAATATAGAGAGATTTTTTTTTTTCTAAAGTCAAAATAATAAGTCACAGAAAGCAGAAAAGCAAACCTCCAGTCCTTGGTGGTGATTCATACAAGCGGAAGTCTGTATATGAAATAAATCTTATTGGAGCCAAGATATTTTTATAGTCAGATTACAGCCCACATGGTTCTCAGTGTGAAATTTTTTTGCTAGATTTTAAGCTATATAAAATATCAGTGCTGTGGAAACATGAGCCTCTAACAATTAACACTGTGTACTATTTAGATACAGTTTTTATACGTAAGCCATAATTTTGTTTCATGCATTTTTATTTATTTTGTGCCGTTGTTAGTAACTTGTTTCTGCAGACAAAAATAGTCCATTATACAATTAAGAATAGTACCAGAGTGCAGCTCTCCTGGTGTATGAACTTTTGAGTAACTGCACAACTTACAAGTCCTTTCATGTCCATCTGAGATTTTTCAGGCATTTCAATTAGGCGACTTTGAAGGTAACCAGGATGACACAGTGGAGCACTGACTATTTAAATGGCTCTCAGGAGAAACGAGGCATAATCAGGGTAAGGTTTGTTCATTGTCAGTGCTGTGTGCTCCATTGCTAGAAAGCCTACCAGTAAAAGTTGAGGCTAAGGCAACAGGTCCCTTTAAAGCACCTGGGTTTGAAACCAGAGAGTTTCCCTCTTCTACCCAAAGCCACAGCAGTGCTCCAGCCTTGGCGTCCTGCAGAGGCTTTCTGCTGACGGCACAGCCCCACCAGCTGGGGCCGTGGGGTGGGATCGAGACCCCAGCACGAAGTGTGGCACTGCAGGAATCCAGAAGTCATATGCCTTTGGTGGGGGAATGTGAGGAAGAGGGTGGTCACGTGTATTTTGAGGTAGGTATGTGAGATTTGACCAGTGGTGAGGAATAGCATCAGAAGTGTAGGGGAGGGGTTGTCCTGGACTCAGGTCTGAAAAAAATCTTTACTGCCTTTCTTGATCAAAGGGATGGTAGGATCTTAGGATAGTTCAGGTTGGATGGAACCTAAGGAGGAGTCAGCTTGAGCTGACCCAGATGCTTCAGGGTCTTATCCAGCTGGGTCTTGAAAATTTCCAAGGATGGAGAGAGACTGCACAGCCTCTGTGAGCAATTTCTTCTGAGGTTTAACCATTCTCATGAGGGAAAAATGTGTAACCAGTGTGAACCTCTCTAGCTTCATTTTATGCTCTTTGTGTTTCATCTACTCACCATGTCCCAGTGTGAAGATCCTGGTCTGTCTTCTTACAGCCTCCCTGTGAGTGCTGGGGAGCTGCTCTTTGCTCTGCTCAAAGCCACTTTTTCGGGCTGAATAAACCCATCTCCCTGCCAGAGCCGCAGCCCTTTGCTGCTAATCCAGTCTATCAACCTGGTGCCTTGTACTGGGCAACCACACCTAAGGACCGTGTTCTAGCAGTGGTCCAAGGTGTGCCGAGTGGAGGGGGATAATCCCTTCCCTCCACGTACTGGCTCTGCTACTGCTAATGCATCCCAGGAGGCTGGTGACTCTCTGCTGCCAGGGCACTGCTGGCTTAGGCTCAGCTTGCTGCCCACATGAGTAATTTAAACACCAAAGAAATATAAGTTGGGTTTCTATTTTTAGCCAAATAACTTATTTTTAGCTCTCTCTCTTACAAATGTAGTCTTGCAAATATGAGTTAGAGAAAAATGATGTCTGAAAGCTGAACAGAGGAAACATTCATTTTAGCCTCCAAAGCCTGGCTAGTGTCCTCTATATATCTATTTAAATGTCTTCCTTTGAGAATGAGGTTATATGTCACCCAATATGTTAATTAATTTGGGAGCTTATATTACCCAGCCATCACTCTTCCATTGCCTTTGTGACAATTTTCTGTGCCAGTTTCAAGAAGCCATTTAAGAAAAACTGGTAGAAACAAATAACTTCTCAGATCACCCCAAAATCCTCAGACCAGCTCTGCTGTTTGGAACCTTGATCTGGGTCCAGCCAAAGAAATATCATGTCATGAAAATGCCACGAATCATCTTAGATTCCTCGAGTGTAGTTATGAAACTAACATTTTATATTTCAGCATAATTGAAAATGATGGGAACATTTTCATTTTCTTTGTGTGTGTTGTTTTTACAAATGCTATGTGTGACTGCTGTGGTTTTCCTGTATTTTGTAGTTTCATGTGTCTTCTGGGAAAATTAACCATGGGCTAGGAAAGAATGCTGGAAATATGTTGACAAAAATGAGTATTTTGGAGATGATTCTTTTTGTTTTTCTGGATGACAAGGATTGTTTATCACAAGCTTTTAAGGCTTCAAAGGTAAAATCAATATTAATCCCCCACTGAAAACTAGAAGCATCCATTTTGTAAGAGTCTAATTTGCCACATTTGACACAACTGCCTGTTTAATGAGAAAACATCATTAATACCAATGACATATTTTTTTAAAATAATCTCTTGAATTGGGTAATGTTCATATTTTGAAAAAAATTCTGTTCTCGTATTCCTTGGTTTGGACACAATTACAGCTTACTTTTTTTTTTCTTTGAGTCCTATTGCAAAATGAATTTAAACAGCATCAGCAAACAATAAATAAATCTGGAAACTTCATGAAAGTGATAAAATTGCAACATATCAAAAGGTAAAGGTTTCAGAAATCATATTTTGCATACTTGTGAAACCTTATTTCTTAAATTGATGTTATGTCATCAGCTTTTTTTTAGCTCTTCTGGGGATGGGGAGAGTTTGTGGTTGTTTGGGAATTTTTTTAGGACTTGCAATACAGATTACAAATCAACAAATGTTTATGTCTTTAAAATTTATCCCTTTTTAATAGTGGAATTCAGGAATGCAAAACAATCTTTTTTAATCTTAACTAATGTGACTGCTTCCTCACTACCACGAAATTTACTACACAGATGTCTTCAAATTTAAATGCAACATTTCTCATTATTTACCAGAAAGTCCCACCTGGTTACTTATATGCAAAGTGACTAAAATAATTTAAAATGATCACTTTTCAATCTCATAATTAATGCAAAGGTAGAATATGCTTTATTAGGAATAATATGAGTGACAGTGCAAAATATCAAATCAAAATACCTGGAGTAACATATTGTTTATTGAATTTTAATAAGAGCACCAATCTAATCTAATAGAAACAAATTCCTTAATGCACATCTTCATCCTCTTTCTTTAAATCCTTCTCAACCTTTAAGCATTTTTTAATAAAAAGACATTTAGCAATTTTTTTCATGTATAATCACACAAGTCTTTTGTTTCATTACAGCTACAACACTCTGAATTATGATGAGCTTTTCTCCTTCATGCATTTTGTTGAACCTGTTTTTTGTTTAGCTAATAGAATATCCTGATCTATTACTTTTAAATCCTATCAGAACACTGAAAAATACCACTTACCATGCTGTTTTATGCTTCTTAGTCTTCCCAGTGCCAGTGGAGCTTCACCAAGCAGTATAGTTCTTAAATAAAAACAATCAAGTTAGAACAGCTTTCAAATGGAAATCCTAAATGATGGATTGGTACTAGCAGGGAGTCTATGCAGGCATCTTATAAGCTTATATTAATGGCCTCCCTCTAATGTCTTGCATGGTTCTAATTACATGACATATAAATAGGGTGCATATAAGAACTGCAGAACTTTCAGTAGAGGAAAATGATTACCAAGCTTTAGGAAAATTCTCTAATAGGAATAAAGTATACTATGAAGAAAATCTATTGGAAATAAATTGGTTTTCTTGGTTCTTCGCATTAAAGAATGATTTTAAGATCCTTATATAGTGACATGAAAAGTGTCATGCTTTTTGCAGGTTTACAGTCTGCTTTGCTTATTCTCAGTACATAATGAGTATACAATTTCAAAAAGTGTCTGATTTACCCTGCTGTAAGAATGACTGTTGTGTATTTTCAGTGGAGTGGAGTAGGCTGTAGAAAAGTAAAGCAGGCCAAAATCTAGCGTGAGGACCAGACTCCAAATACGTGCTCAATCCTTGGTACTCTAAAGCTGCGTATTTTTTGTCAGGGGATCACAACCTTTTCTTTACAATGGTTTTGTAGTTGGTGAGATGGATCATTTAATTTGGGGTTTTCACTTTTTTTTTTTTTTTTTTTAAAGCAGAAGGAGGAGAAGAAGGAGAAGAAGAAAAATCAATACTGTAATCAATCAGAAATGCACTGACTGATTCCTCTGGCAGTCCCCTACAACAGCAGTTGATGAGGTCAGATAAGGACATGACAGACTGTCAGTGCTGGATAAACCATTTCTCCTGGGTGAATTAATACAATATTTGTAGCTGCAAGGAAAGACTGCCATTTCTGAATGATTCTTGAAGGGGTTGCAAGAAGGGTCAAATAAAAGTTATTTCAATTAGCCCTGTAGTTAAATAACAAGTCAGTTAGGTGACCTTAAGTCAGTCAAGACAGAAAAAATCAAAAACAAATAAAGAAAAAAGCAAATCTAAGTGTGAAATCCCTGCTTCCCTGAATTTTGTCATGCCCTCTTTTTACTTTGGTAGTCTGGTTTTTAAGTGCAGTGTCTATTTGCTAGTTATGAAATCAATGTGTGGGCTGTGTCAGTCAGTCACATCAGCTGTGGGCTCCTTACTTTCCCTATAGGCTGCCTGTTATGCTGTGTCATGTAACGATTATGTATTAAGGAGTAAAGATATCTTTGCTATCTTTTGCCTTTGGTAACTTGGATTCATCCAAATTATGATGACGATAAAAGGACAGAATCATCTCCCCCATGTTATGAATGAGCCTACTCAGAAGTCCCGTAATCTGTCCAACCCTCTCACAGGAAAATAAAAGGTTGTGTAAGGTAACTGCGAGAAGGCTTCTATAAAACCCTAGCTACACTGCTACAGCCTGCATTCCAGTTGACCTTTATTTTTAACACTTGTGCATGTTTTTAAGGTGTGGCAGCAAGAATATTACACAATGGCAAGCCAAACCCCTGGAGCTCTGTGTGCTCTGTGGAGGTGAAAGTCTCCTGATGGCCCAGCTGAGCTGGGCATTAGGAGATGGGGGTTATCACAGGGTTGTTACCACTCAGATGTGTGGTCCTTACCAAGTAGGGCCCACTTGTGAAACCACTGCACTTGTCAGCCTTCTAGGTCATTGGCACGAGGGGACTGGCTGGTAGGATATGTTTTATCCTCAGCTACCTTGCTGGGTGAAACAGGATGTAGAAGTAGCAGATGACCTCTCACTCTAAGAGCAGGCGTTGCAGTCCTGGTTATGTGTAAATGGTGTCTGTAAGCCCTTCTGTGTATTTCCCATTGGTGAGACAAAAACATGTCATGAGGGTTTGGCAGAAGAGCACTGAGTTTAGCACTTGGGCTTCTGAGACACCGTGTTTAAGAACACAAATGAACTGGAGAATTGCTGCCCTGAGGATTTTTTTTCTGAGAGAGAAGTTGTGTTAAATACCTACACTACGCTATTAGACTGTCTCACACAAATGTTTGCCCACAAAACACCACCCTGAGATTACTTCAATCTATGCTTAGAAATAAGAATCAAAAAAGAATCAACAAAGAAAATGTGCAAAACTCTAATTTAAAATTGGTGTTCTGCGTTTCCTTCTCTCTACATAAAAAGACCTGAGGAGATTAGATCCTTAGGCATCTGTGTCTGGTGATATGAAAACCCTTGTTGGTGCCCGAGGTGGGGATTTCTGCCTTCTATCAGGGACACCTAAAATGTGGAGGCAAGTCATTAAGCTTCTTTCACAGCTGATGAAATAAACACCTAAAGAGAGTGATCTATCTTCTACTACAGTATCTTATCCTAAATTAAGTTAGATGAATCACTCTCTGGAGGTGACTGTTTCACTGATTAATGAAGTAGATAAATCCCACTTTAGAATCTATATTTACCTAAAAACCTGTGTTTTGCTTCAATTGTAGCTAAATATCTGATACCTCCATTATCTGAGCGCTCCCCAGGCATCATAGCTATTTTGTACTTGTACTTGTGCCTGTATGCATGTCAGCTTGATCTAGGCCGCTAGGATCCACTTATGAGAATCTAGAAATCAAGGCAAACTGTGCCTAAATCCTCTGATGCTCCACAAAAGGACTCATTTCTAGGAGGGTATGTCTATCTCAATTCCTGTAGAAATTCCTGCTCACTTGAGATGCCTTATTTTAGGCCTGTCTGCTCCAAAGCTGGTCATACCTCAGATTTATCCCTTGAATGCATTTAGACATGAATGAATTGCACAGATCACCAAGTTTTATATGGGAAGCACACTGAGAATCCAGAGCATGTGAGCCCCTGTGTCACATCTCATCCTGAAACTGTATTTTTTCCTTGCCTGTCACTCAGAGGTGCAAAAATGTCATACCTGCAGAGGTCAGTGATATTCAGAATGATATCTCTTTTTTTATTAGGAGCTGAATTAAAATACTACCCCAAAGATCCTGCACAGCATTTGGTGGTTAAAATTCTGGATTAAGTATCGGGAGGGAACACGCCCTTCTTTGTCAGCTAGAACGAGAAGTAGTTTCTAGTACGTGACAAATTACATGAACTGATCTAAGTAGCCCAGCAATGAGAAAGTGCTTGTTACAATAAGGGAATCTGATTATAAATCAGGAGAGTGTTTTGTGCCTGTCCCTCTTGGTACCATAATTTTGCTGCTGTCAGCCTTTCCTTCAAGAACTGATCTCTGAGCTGCCCTAGAGAAAAGGGTTATGCCAATACTAATGAGAAGGGTAGGAATGTTTGGGACTAACTGGGGAATAATTCCTTTTTGTTTTGTTAGCTTGTGAAATAATGGCAATAAAGATAATGCTGATGAGGTACAAATCTTCCAAGCATTAGTCCTATTTGACCTTGGCTAATGAAGAGCAGACAAATCCTCTTGAAAACCGAGATATGGAGATTGCTGTGAGATAATGACCAACTCAGCTGGGTAGCCTGTGTGGTCACACACTGGGATGCAAATAAAATGCATGAGATAAGACTAGTTATGAAATCTAAACATATTTTTTTTAAGGTTAGGTATATCTCATGCAGTATCAGAGACGGAAAACAAAAAGCACTCAGACCAATCTGGCTGCACGTCACTATAAAGCTCAAAATCCTGCTGTTAAGGCGTGTACAAGAGGCCCTCAGTGTGGCCCGCCAGCCGGTTCCCCACCCACCACCGAGCCCTCTTTGCCAGACTGTAACACATCTGTTTCTCCAGGAGGAGGCTGTGGGAAAGCATATTGAAAGCCTTGCAGAAACCCAGGTCCATGAAAAGCGCCACTTGTCTCACATCAGCTGAGCAGGTTACTTTGTGGGAGAAGACGATCACGTTTTTCAAGCGTGATTTGTCCTTGATGAATCTGCACTGGCTTTTCCCAATCGTATGCTTCATGTGACTTGCGATATCCCCCAGGAGGATATTCATTCCATAACTTTCCCAGGCACGGAAGTAAAACTGATGGGCATGTAATTTCCTCCATCCTCCTTTAAAACCCTTCTTGTAGATTGGGGTGGCATTAGCCTTCTTCCAGTCTTCCAGTGTATCCCCTGATCTCAGAACTTCTAAAACATTATGGAAAGCCCTTGCAATGACATCAGCCAGCTCTCTCAAAACCCTTGGGTGGCTAATGTCTGTTCCCATCAGTTTGTAGGGGTCGAGCTCCTGCAATAGTTCACTCACCACCTATCACTGACTGTGGATCTGTTTTTACATGGATGTAAGACTGCATCTTTTAACACCGGGGGAAGACTGGCACTGCCAGCAGGGGCATCATTTTCTTTTGGAGGAATATCCCAGTGATAGCGCTTACGCTTGTGTGTACCTTTCTTTTTCTGCCTCTAGTCTATGTTTCCATGATTCCAGTCAGTCTTACAATGATGGATGTCTGAACTGGGTTTGCTGTGGTTCAAGGGAGCGTGGAGAAAATAGGAAGGTCGTTTCAAAATTTAAATTATTACACTTTGGTCTTTGGCATAAAGTAGCAGAGCTGTGTCCTGCTAAAACGATGTCAGTATTTGGATGCCTTGGGCATGCCTGCTTTTTTCTCTTTATTATGTCTGTCTTTATGGCAAGGTAGGGAAGCAATGTTGGAGCGATGTTACATATTCCAGAGATTCCTTCAATCAGATAATGCTCTTCTGATCAGATATGCTGGCTTCACGATTGCTTTGTGTGTTGCAGTCACAAAGAGCCATCAGAAGCATACAAAAATGAATTTTTCTGTCTTGTGATTTTTGGGCTATCTTGCTTTTAACATTTTGGTTAGGGATGTAAGGATGGGTTGAAGGGAACATCAGTGAACTTTGCCTATGCTCCAGGATGCTTATCCAGGATGCAGAAATCATATTATATTAGCGACCTATATAATCCTATGTCCCTAAGGTGTCTTGTTGGAGATTGCTCTTGATAGTTTCAGTTTAGCTACTTACCCATGAGTGAACATTTTTGAACCATGGCTGACTGAGACCAGTTATTTATAAATACAGGCCAAAAAGTTCACTTTTAGACATATTTTTGCTTGTTTTCTGTGCAGAAATCTTTTATAGTATTTGAAAAAATAAAGAGACCAGATAACCCCTTGCCACGCGTCCAAAATCCGGGGTTCCTGATTAAGCCTGACACTAATGATTGTCACTCAAGTGAGAGATGGGAGCATTAAAGTGGATTAATCAAATTTCCTTAAACTTTGTGGATTTTACTGTAAACACACGTAGTTTTGGTGTATATGGCTAGGATTTTCTCCAGCAGTTGTTAAAAGAAAACATCTTTATACTGAAGAGCTTCACATTAGACCCATGGGGGAAACCATATCCACCGAAAATTTAAATAAGTTTTGTTCCACTTTTTTCCCTTAACTTGCTTACTATGGCTACTACTCTATTGCTGTGAGGACTTGCTATATCACCGTTTAATAACGTGGATTTTTACAATAAGTAAGACAGAAATGCCAATTGACTCTCAACTGTATATCAAGGGTAGAGGTTTCAAGATGCCCTTCTATCCTACTTTTCCCTTAGTAATTTTAGCCTCTGCTAAATCAGAAATTTCATTATGCATATTTGTTATCAGTGATTAATTTCACAAAAGCATATCCAACAAAACAATTTTAATCTTTTGCATATGGATCATTACATATCTTAGCGTTAAAAGGCAGAATTAGGGAAGCTAAGAGAATCTTCCAGTTATTGCTTCATCACGACACAATTCAAAGAATTCAATCTTTTAAGAGGAAATATTTTAAATCAATGTGACACTTGAAAATTGCTTTAAATTACTTCACGCATTTTGATCTGTGAAATTCTTCTTGAGGCACAACAGATGAAAAGAAATATTACAATAAAAAAATTCGAGGAGCTTATTTTTTCATTAAATATTTACCAGCCATTCAAACTTTAGTGGATTTACTCTGCAACTGAACAAGAGACCTCAGGGTTTACATCTGTAAATCTTTGTGCTGGTGCCTACTAAAAGCGATTGAACCCAAGGCAAGCCTCTGCCATAGTTGTAAGTTATTTAATAGAAGAATTTAGAGTGCAAGTGTTCCCCTGTAAGTTTTAATGGCTGAAATAAAACTAGACGTATTAGATAAAAATTAATAACCAAATGCTTGAGCGCAACAGAAATTATGCATGCTCTGTATTTGCATCATAAAAGAAATATGATAAGCACATGTGTGCAATCTGTCCCTGGCACTTCAGGGTCACTCACTCCTCCTTGAAAAAAAGAAGACAGAACGCTGAAAAGGAGAAAACTGTTTTTCCCAATGCACAACTTTTCAGATGGGGCTATGCTGAACTAGTCAAACATCTTAAATTTTTGGTTCGGAATATACTTTTCAAATGCAGTCACAGATACTACATTTACTTGCTTTAAAAGGTCCTTTCATCTTTTTCGTTTTTTTCTTATCTTGAGGCTTCACCTTCCGGATCAACAGCAACTGGCATTTGGGCTGAAAATACTTTTCACATATCTTATTAGTCATATTATGTGCATAACATAAAATATATTGTAAATGTACACAGAAACACACTTGTGTCATCATGGCACAGCTTCTGAATTAACTGAACAAAATCAACTGGACCATATTAGAGTCGAACTCAGGATTTTTCCATATGTGTGTCAGTTGCAGGAATGTTGCTTTTATCTTAGAAAATGTGATTTTATAGATGTTATTTTCCTAATTTTCATTACTGCTGTTTTGTCTCAATCTCCAGAAGTCAGATACCATGGAAAAATCCCACTGTTTTACTCACAAACCATAAAAAAAAGTCCCTTAGTAGGCTAAAACGTATCCTATTCTGTCAGTTCTCTGTCTTCCATCAGTTCTGCTTTCTCCCTTTATTGCTAGACACATTAATATAAAACATTTTAATGTGGGGTACCATAAAAATATTTAAGATGGTTTCTAGTTATATAAGTATTTCTTGTTTGTATTGTTGGTGAACCGTTTGATATAGATTTGAGGTAAGTGTTTTTTATTGAAAAATAACTTTATTTTTCATGAAACCTGGCATGAGGAGGAAGGAACAGCGCTGACCAGAAAGTAGCTTTTTTCTTTGCAAAAAGAAAAAGAGTTTCATGAATTCCTTAGATACTTTTCTTCAGTCTTTTCTAGAGGTTTGAAATTTCTGCCAAAGGAATTTTGTAGATGAAACAGTCTTATTTTTCTGGAAAGGTTTAATTGGAAACTTTTAGGACAGTTTTAGAAAAAATCTGATTTTAAAATAAGTGGTCAGTTTATTCTGCTTTTGGAGAACTACAGTGCTGAGATAATGCAAGAGTACTCAATTCTGCCAAAGGGGAAAAGTGTAGCCATTACACCAGCACTGCCAGACTTGTGGTGCTGGGGAAACACTTTCCTGGAAGTGCCCTGTGCAGATGCAGATGTGTGCAGCCCCCCCATCAGCCATGCAGATTAAATTTGGTGATAGATGGGAGAGAGAGCAGGAGTGCCTAGCATGTCAGTAAATAAGTTTCGGGGAAAAAAATGCATTGCAAGTATTAGAGTCCTTCCCTAATCTGTCCACCTCCTTTTGACTGGGAGAAAGACAAGGGTCTGCTGGGGGTCCTCACATTATGATGAAAAATAGGTCACTTTTGATTGACTTGTCTAAAGACTGCTTGCCTTCAATATCATCACATCCAGATGCAGAAAAGATCTTGGTCTGGATCTGCTTCTTTATGTACTCCACAAAGCAGTGTCACTTGTCGTGAGGACACACGTGGGGAATGGCTGTTCAGTGTTCTGGGGTCTGCTCTTAAACACCCACAAGCCTTTCTGCTCATCAGAGAAAGCTGAAGGATCGGAGGCACTGAGTGCTGCCCGTACTTCCAGGTGGTGTGTCCAGTAGGGGTGCTGCTCTGCTTACATCTGCTCTGTCTTGTGCTTGGGATTCCCCGTCCTCATCATGTCTTCCAAAAATTTAACATGCTCTCACCAGCTGATCTTTATAGTTAGAACAACTTACGTAGTTTTTACATGGAGTGACAATGCACTAAGGTGTGGTTCTTGGGACAGTCTTGTGCAGGGCCAGGAGTTGGATTTTGATGATCCTTGTGGGTCCCTTCCAGCTCAGGATATTCTATGATTCTAGGACTCATCCCAACTTAAGTAATATATCTAATATAAACAAATAGAGTCACCATTTGAAGACAACTTTTTTAGTAATGAGAGCCTGGAGAAGCAAACTAGCTCTAAAAATCCTACTTTTTGTCATCTAAGTTGTCTAAGAGTGATTTTCATTCTTCAGCTAGGACAGCTGACATGTCCGTGGCTTTTGTCCACAGAGTGCACTCTGACTTTCGTCGGTGGTAAGCAGGAACAACAGTGGGCTCAACCAGTTAACAGAGAGAAGCTTCCCGAGCTGTCCGTCTTCATGACAAGCGATGACACAGTTTGCACATTGTGAGCTTTTGCCCTCCTCAGTCTTGTTCTGCCTTCAGTCAGAAGCGATTATCACTGAAATCCCATTGAGGTTCAGAGGTCCAGCACTACAGAGGCAGAGCAGTACTTGGGCGTGATGCCTTCCAGCGAAGCCTCATGCTGCAGGAAATATTTCCACATTACTGCGAAAGGTTCTCTTTTTTCTTAATAAAGCGTGGTAATGATGGCAGGACGCTGTGGGCAGCAGCAGTGCCCATGATGCTTCTCCTGTTATCAACAGCATCCAGCCAGTTCCCCTCGGCTGACCCCTCTGTGCAGCGTGGGGAGCCTGAGGGGCCATGCTGCCAGGGCTGGCTGCAGCTCTGGGGGTGTCTGGTCTCCAACAGCGGGGCAGGCAACAACCTCTAGTAAGCTGACAGTGCTAAGGAGAAGTACGCTTATCATAACTGTGTCTCTAAATTTTTTTTTCTCAGCTGCTCTAGGAAGCAGTCCATGGAAATGCAAATGTTGTGATAACAGTTCTGTGTAAGCTGATGAAAATGTTTGATAAATTAGGTGAATTGTAGGCTAGTTTTTTCAGCTTACAGAATAAGATACAAGATTTTTTTACTCTTCTCTCTCATTTTGACTCATTTTTTGGCACATACCCTGTAATTTTATTTCAGTAGTCTGCTTAAAATTTCTGGTTGCCTTTTCGCTCTTGATTCATATTAGTCTTCTGAATTGTGTTGTGTAAGCTGTGGTGACAGGGACTTTCTTTTGGGGGCGGTTTGGAACTGTAATCACATTTTCACCTTATCACGTCTTCATATTCTCACTTTTGCAGTGTGCTGGCCCCTGGCAGTTGATTCATCATGCGTCCCTAAGCACAAACATGGACTGGGACATAGAAAGCAATAATAGAGTAGAATAAATCATATTACAGCCTCATGTCTGGGGGAAAAAGATCAGAGAAGGCATGCTAGCTGTGAATGTAAATGTATTGTATGGCTTCTGGTTTGTCTGCTCAATTGGTGTGGTTGTGAATTTATTGAGTCTAGGTTTTGAAAAATGCAACACTGTCTGCTTTGGTCAGAATCAATACCAGTCAGCAGAATGAACCAGATTTGGCTGGTCAAATACTCTGGCAAATTATTTCACGTGTGAGCTCAGAGAAATAGTGTATATGTTGCTCACCCTGAAGTAATAATTGCTGATATAAACAGAAATATTAAGTGTGTGCCCATTGCACTGGCACATGCTTAATATTTTTATAGCTAGTACAGGCAAGAATATGCTATTAAAAGAGTTGAATGAGGACAAGAAATGAATGGGCAATCCTATCACAGATATTTATTTAGGCATTCATTTGTTTGGTTTTTTTTTTTTCCCCCACACAATTAGGTGCCTAATTGTGTGAGGAGACCTACTGGATTTCCATGTGTGAATAGCAGTGATTTATTGAAGAATACACTTGTTCTAAGCACTTGTGATACATTTTCTGGAAACCTGATGTGGAAAAATTACATTTCCAGGTTGTCTTGAAATAGTTCGTGATTTAAAAAAAAAAAAAAATTCCTTCCTTTGAAAATTCCCACTGTTCAATTTAAAAATGTCATAGATGGGATTTACTACTGGACATAATAAAATTGTAGATAGTAGGGTTTACAAACTATTAGTTTCTTATCTATATATCTGAAGCTATAGCTGTGTGTTATGGTACAAATAAATTCAGTGCAGCCTTTATTTGTAATTTTTTTTCTTATCCAAAAAATCCCCATACTATATTTCACAACAAAAATACATACAAAAAGAAGGAAGAATTTTTTTTAAATCTGTACTCTTATATCATACATACCCATTAACTTTGCTTTGGAAAAATAAAAGGCAAAGGGCTACCTCTTCTCTCTCCAGACAAACACATATTTCATGAAAGTTTGACAGCATACTGTAATACCTAAATTATAATGAACACAGGCTGCACAAAAATAAAATGTTAGTACAGTTTGTTGAGATGACAATGTTTTCTGTTCGAGTACGTAAACATAACAAAAGACTGGAATTACGCAGAATTGTGAGCAGCCCTGTCAGGAATATTTAACCCTTTTGGTTTTATTAACTGTAGGTTTGCTGCCTTTTTTTTTTAAAGTTAGTGATCTCTTCATTAATTTGTGTGTCCAAAAGTCCTTGCATACCAAATGGAGAACAAAGCTGTGAGCATGATATGCTAACAAGACATACAAGGAAGACATGAACACGTTGGAGAGTCCACTGAAGGGTCACAAACTTGATTAAGTCGGAGCCTTTGGCACAGGAGGATGGGCTGAGAGACCTGGGCCTGTTCAGCCTGGAGAAAACAAGGCTTATCAATGTTTATCTGATGATGGGGAGTGAAGACAGGTTCTTTTCAGGGATGTCTGGTGGCAGGACCAGAGGTGGAGTATCTGTCCTTGGAGATGGATTATATGACATGGTCCTGGGCAAACAGCTGTGGCTGGCTCTGCTGCGAGCAGGAGACTGGTCTTGACAAACCATAGAGGTCTTTGCCAACTTCAGACTTGCTCTGATTCTGTGATTTGTCCAGCCTTTCCACTTCCCATTTCCTCCCGCGTGTCATTACATAACGATCTTGATTTTTCTATCCTTTCTTTACTATTTCTTTGCATAATTACTTGCAGTATATAGATTAATTTAAATTTTTCTAGGGGACTGTGAATAGATCTAGGGTCTTCTGATGTCTGTCACTCTGTGCAATGTAACAAAGAATGATGCTTTTTATCTTCTAAGTGCTTTTTATAATTTGTTTTTTTCTGTCATTTTTACACTTCAAAATGGATTATATTTTTCCCAAACAAAGGTTGGTCTCTTCTCCCAGGCAACAAGTGACAGGACAAGAGGAAAGAGCCTCAAGTTGCTCCAGGGGAGGTTTGTGTTGGATATTTTGAAGAATTTCTTCACTGAAAGTATGGTTGGGCTTTGGATCAGGATGCCCAGGGAAGGGGTGGATTCACCTTCCCTGGAAGTTTTCAAAAAACTGATGGATGTGGCCCTGAGGGACATGGTTTAGCGATGGACGTGGCAGTGCTGGGTTAACGGTTGGACTTGATGATCTCAGAGGTCTTTTTTGGACAGTTCTATGATTCTAAGAGAGGCAAAATCTTACAAAAAAGAAGGGGAAGAATCAATGGGTACAAGCTTTCCTGTGACTCTTCCTAAGTAACTACTCCTAGCCATGGTCAGCAGGCTGTGGACATAACTTTTCTAGACAAGACAAAGTATTTTTTGTGTAAGTTATTTATTTCCTCAAAAAACCCCCCTAACAATGTACCCAAACCCATGGTTTATTTCACAATCCTTTGTGATCCCGGCTGGGTTCAGAACTACTTGAAACTTCTGGGATTGGAAATGAGGGAAACAAAGACTCCTAAAGTGCTGACAAAATCTTTTATTCAGAAGATTATAATTTAGTGGAGTTAAGTTGTACTTGCAAATGGCACATAAGTAGGTGCAAGAGTATTTGGTTTTAACAAGCAGGGGCTGGAATTATGTGTATTTGCATTATGTCCCTTAAAATCCACCAGGTGGGGAGTATAATCAATTTAATTTTTTCTCTTGTTAGTCCCCCTCTCAGAGCGAATTGTGTGCTGCTTTTCACAGGGCCAGAGATCTGGGGAGCAGGGACAGCTCCAGGAGGTCCAGGAGCTGAAGCAAAATGTCCTTTAAAGCAGGTGTGTTTCAAGTTTCAGAATGGAACTTGTGTAGTGTTTATATTAAAATATACAACATCTTACTGGGAGATTTAGTGTTAGACTTTGCAACATGTATTTAAATTTTGCAATAAGCTTTTTTGCAAAATTGACCCATCCCTCTATTTGAATACAGTAGCTCAGAAACCAAAATGCTGCCTCTATGATTTCACAATCTATATGCAAAAAGAGCATGAATGGAAGTTATAAATACCCATTTGGTTTCCTGGATGGTGAAATGCTCCTTCAGGCTCTGCTGGTTTAATCAATGGATGAAATAGATTGCATTTGTTTATGGTGGTGATAGCCTGACTAATGCATTGACTTCAGCTGGAAAAAGAAATAGCCAGCAACACTTAGAGAAGGAACAGTTAATCCACCCACATTAAAAACGTAGCAATGTGATTTTGAAAGAGAGTGCCTTGAAATTGCTATGCAAATTTTGTACATTACTTAATGTGGAACAAAAAATAACTTAGTCGTGTTTTAAGTAGTAATAAATAAAACATTATCATAATAATGACTTGATCAAGTATTGAAAGTATTGTTTTAAAAGGTTTAATCCCCATTCTCAAATTCCTTACACATGTCTAGAGAGAGAAACTTGTATTCTTATATTATTTATCATCTGCTGATGAAGCATGATGGGGTTTTCTGATTTACTTGTCAAGTGATTAGCAAAAGGCCTGGATTATTTGTGATTGCTCCAGCTAGGGAGATTAATTCATAATTGAGCTATTTCTGTTTCAGGAAATAGAGACCAAACTTTTTTCTTCTGTCTGATTCAAGTGCCTTTGATGCTATTTTCATTAGAATTCAAGCCAATAAAGTTACTTTTTCAACCAGCCCATGAGTCCAGAACTGTTTTCATAATGGAAATTACAATATTTTGGTTTCAAAAGTGCCATGTGGTACAGTCAGGCATGCTGCTCAGGCCTCAACCAAGGAGGGTTTCTTCATCTGTGCTGGGAAATGAGAAGTGTTACAAACGGAGACTCACAGCCTCTTTGAAGTGCCCTGGGGGTGGCGTACAGTCTTGCATAACTGAAAAAAGGTATAGTATAATGTTGCATTTGGAATAAGGATAGCTCCACAGCTCTGGGAAACAGGATTCAAAACTTCTTGGACCTTTCTGCCTGTTCCCTCCACTGGATTCCCCCCTGAACACACACATGCAGGGATGTATGAATACAAGTGTACAGTCGTGCTGAGGCAGTGAGATTGCAGGAGGCTCCTGAGTCAGGAGAGGGCTTGGCTTGGTGTTACCAGCTCAACTCAGGTGTCCACTGTAGGAGACTAGGAAACAAAGATCCTTCTTGTTAGTAGTAGCAAATACTCAACTTGAAATACAACCAAATAACTCTGACCTCTTTGCCAGTGTTTGCAGTGCTGTAGAGAACAGTAAAGACAGAAAAGGTGCTGGTTTTTGTTGAAGATTTTGTCCATACATGTGGTGACAGATAGGGATTAGGGCAAGAAGATGCCAAGCAATGCAGTCAGGCTCAGAGCTGGAGGTTCCTCTGCAAAGATGTCAGCACCTGGTCAATCCATTCCTCTGAACTCCAAGCCTCTGAGAGGATGGCAGAGTTCAATAAAGTCTTCAAAGTAATGCTTGGAACTTGGTTCAGTTCCAGTTTGAGCTAAAATATGTTTTTGAATGATATGATAAGCCTGAGTCTACTTCATATCCTTATTTTGTTTTTCCAGTAATTTTATGTAAATTTCAATTTTAATGAAAATGAGAAAAACAAGAGCCTGTGTCTCTGCTTACAGTTTCAAGTCACATTTGTTATAATTCTATAACAGCATGTATTTCTCTTCAAGCTTTTTCCTTAGGGGTCCATGTTATTAACCTATGCCAGGTGCTTCTTTTCCTATAATTATTTATTTTTCAAGTAAAATTATTCCAAAGCCACCAGCACATTCCAAAACCAAAAGCCAGTGGAAAACCTTCTTTCATCATCATCCTTTTTTTCTGAGAAAAAACCCCATCTCACTTGAGAACTTTTATATCCTTGTAACCCAACCTTTTATTTACAGCCATGAGAAAGTTAGCTTCGCATATTACATACATAATCCTCAGGTATTCAAGCTCCTTTAAATTTGTCACATAATATATGGAGAGAGACTTGTACACACTAAAGAGGTGTCATGGGTGCCCATATATTAGTCTTTGTGTATGAGACTCATGGGATATGTGATGACTGAAACCCGTGCTATCTGCTCTTTGACAAAGGGAAAAATTCTCCCTCCACCACTCACTCCCACCCCTGTCGTGTGGGATTGTTTATACTTTTTTGATGGAATCATTCTGTTTGACGCTAAACTGAGGTGCTGCGGAAACAGTTCTGGCCTCCCGTGAGCTGGATCTATGCTCTACATCCCCTGTGGAGCTCCCATGGAGCATGATAGAGTGTGTGCAGGGAGAACACAGTATAACACTGCATGGTGTGTGGTGTGTGTTTCCATTAGGCTCGCTGTGGGGGGAATGGGACCTGGTGTGTGTGAATACTGAAACATGTCATGGCACCAGAACCAGTTTGCATTGAAGTGAAATGGTTCAGTTCAATTAAAATCATGAACATGTTTATAAACATGTTCCAATAGAATATTATAATAACACAATTTTTCTTAAGAACTTGGCAAAGTAATTTTTATTCTTTTTTTAAAAACAATAATTACCCTGAAAAAGGTAATATTCTTATGTCTGAATTAAAAGACAAATTCTGAAGGAAAGTCACAGCAGAATTTATAGCCCGCAAGGTGTACAAAACCAGTTTTCTTGCTTTTTGGGGACTTCTAAGCATACCAGCATTGCAGATTAGATCTGATGAGTTGATTGAAGGTCAGATTAAACAATTAGTGTAGCTACAAAATTTAAGAGGACATAGGGGTAAGCGGAGAAAGAAGTGTAGAAAAGTGTAGAAAAAAGATTAGAGAACTATGCTGGAAAACTAAAATATTTAATTTGTTAACAGGGATCTTAGGTAATTTATGAAATCTAATATTATTGAGGATGCTTTCTGAGCTTTTGTTTGAGATAGCAAAAGATAAGCTCCACCTGGGTATTTGTTTGGTTCCTGTGCCTTTATATTGAGGTGGAATATAAAAGAAGTAAAAGAAGATATTTCTGCTTCTTGCACACATAGCAAGAAAAGATAATTACACTTTGGTAATTATTCATTGAAATGGAATAAGGAAATATGGCTATAACCAAGTAGCTTATGGAAAGGGAGAATAGTATATTTTTTCCTTCTAAGCTCTGTAATTTGGGGAATTTTCTCTGATATAAAAAGCTTCTTAATTCCTGTACTATGAAAATTTCCCCCTCTGTTCGCCATGTGAAACACAGTTCCTTCTCAGAGCATTTTTATTACTTTGATTCTCTCACTGATGGTACACATTCCCATCCAGAATTGCTCGGGTACTATACTTTCCTGATTGAATTACAAACTCATTAGGATTGTCAGGTTATTTGGTTATGCATTATATAAAATACCACATGTATCTAATATTTGATTTGTATTTCACCCTCATTTTCCCATCACAAAATGGCTAGCTGTGCCTGCTCTATCTGATTTACTAATAGCTGTTGTTGTCACAATATAGAGTTGCAGAACAAAAGCACCTTTTAGTAAAGACAGATGTGATGTTTTGAAGGAATTATCATCTGTCTGCAAGACCTCAGATGAACCTTCTCTTTGCACAGGGGGAAACCTGAACTGTTCTAATCCTTACAAGTCAATTATCATCTAAACTGCTCATTTCCTGCTGCAATTCAAGATTCATAAAATCTGAATGGGATATGCATTTTTAATGCTATGGCAGGAACCATAAATATTGTTGGCCTTGTTTGCCAGAATCTTAATACAATAATGACTATAAAACTGCAGGAAGGAAAAATATCTAAGATGCATTGATTCAGTTTCATAACCCAATAATTCTGACAACCTTTTCAAATGATTAAATAGGCCTGGAGAAATCCAGGCCCTGAAGTATTATCTCCATTTGTGAAACCCTAAATGTTTTTCCTGTTGATTTTTTTTTCCACTTTCTTCTTTTAAATAATGCAGGAGCAGGTGCTGGCATTTCAATTCAACTAATTAGTTTCTAATTTACTGTAAACATCTTAGAATTCCACGAACATGTCTCAGCGGTATCTGAGAGGAAACAATCTACTGGTTCGATAAATCTCTCCTGAAATACCACTGAGAATTGACTGCATGGAGTGTATGGCCTTACTTAATATAGCTGATTTTTTTAGAATGCACTGAAAAGCAAGATAACAGTTCCAGGCTTTCCCTGATATTATCATTATCTCTGTAAAGACAATCTGAAGGAACCTCGTGTTAATGACCCATTGTTTTAATTTTAAAAGCTATGAAATATTGCCTTGTATTTCAATACACTATTGGAATTGGTCCAGACATTAGAATGTGTTTGTAGTGATATTGCCACAGGAATCTTCAACAATGCTTTGCAGTATTTTTACAGTCAGATGATTTGTGTATCTAATTTGGAGATCAAAATGTAGAAGTAAGTACTAAATTATTTCTCTTGTTATTGCCCTCATTAAGTGGTTGCATTTACAATGAGGAAATTTGGCTGTAACCATTCATTAAAATAAACCAGGAACTTTATCCAAATGGGTTCGTTTTTAAAATGTTTATGAACATGTTATATATACATGTCAGAATTCAATTTTTTTCCCCCAAGATAACTAGAATTGGAAAAAATACTTGAATTTCTGTATTATTACTTTTTATTCATATGTTCATTGTAGTAAAACATTTTAAAACAATCTTATCTCCCTCTGGTTTTTCTTCATTAACTATTAATTATCTTTAAATTAAGGTAAATGACA
Source organism: Mohoua ochrocephala (assembly GCA_013398855.1). Taxonomy (NCBI): domain Eukaryota; kingdom Metazoa; phylum Chordata; class Aves; order Passeriformes; family Acanthizidae; genus Mohoua; species Mohoua ochrocephala. Next base: position 34,958 of record VZTA01023100.1, on the reverse strand, counting down.
CTTTAAAGATGCAAAAGGGTACTAAGTTATACATGCTTATTTTCTCTGACTTTGTCTTTGAAAACCAAAGGCAGTTGTCTTACTACAGATGGGAGGATTTACATTTCACCATTTGGCTGGAGCCCTAACTTACCTCCCAGTGTGTTAGCAAATCTCCTAGGAATGCTCTGGAGCTGAACCAGCATTGGTGACACTGAAATCCCTCTCTCAGTCTTGCTACACTTACCAACTTCTTGGCAACCTGTGCACCTTTCCTTTCTCGGGTGTTCATCAGCATCCTTTGCACTGGTAGAACTATTCTGGCAATTTGCAACGAACTGAACAAAGAGCTGGCTGAGGCTAAAACGATTTTTGTCCAAAGTTTCACTTTTTTTTTTTTTTTTTTTAATGTTCTGGAACCAGAAACAACTTTTCCAGGACACTTGAGAGGGTGACAAAGCAGGACTGAGTTGCTTAAAACTTCAGTGTCACCAGAAGAAATATATTTATAAGTGTGGTTTCAGAGACAAAAAACTAGATGTGTGGAGTCCTGCTGAAAATGTGTCAGCACCTCTTAACACAGGAGTATACCAGGATTTTGGTGTAGCTATTGTTTCTTGAACCTCAAAGGCACTAATATTTCATCATATTTGAGAAATTCACTCTTGCAAGAATGTTTTTCTGATATGCAATTTCCTCAACATTTCATTGGATATCATGTAGGAAAAAGTGAAGGCTGATATAAATGTTTGGTGTATGTTTATTTACACACAAATGTTTGATAGTTTGGATTCCTGATTAGTAAAGGAAATCTTAAAAGTACTTACCATAGATTGTGTGAATGGCTAAAAATTGATACCTGGAAAGAAAGAATGTATAGACAACTCTGATGCATATAGTGCTAATTCCTATGTTTTTATGCAGGTTTTTTCATCTCTGCTTTCATTTGATATCTAATTTCTTTAAATAAATTCTATCTTGCTGAGTAGGAGAAAATTAACATTGTCATTAAAGTAATGTGTGATATGAAAAAAATAAACCAGCTGAGAGTTTAGGATCTGTTTGGAAGAGAGCTGAAAAAAAAAATTAAAATACATCGAAGTTTATGTGCAGGGAAAAATTGTTAACTGAAAATTATATTGATATACATAGGAGGAAACTAAATTGATCTGGAGTGGAAAATGACATAATTTCTACCCTTATGTGGCAGGCCTTGACACATAAACTGATAGAACCCTCAAGCTCTTTCAGATGGGTTTTCAGTTGCTCTGGAACCAGAAGTGTGATGCACTGCACTGTCCTTGTGCCAGCAAACGAAGCTTCAGCCCTCTGGCTGGAAACATTTTTCTCATGGGATCACTTGTATCCTTGTTTCAAGGTTTTCTTGGCAGATAACCCCCTGTCCTATACCCTAATATAAATTAGTTTAACTCTATTTAACTAAGTTTAATTCATTAAACTGAGAGCGAAGTGTGTTCTCAGTGTATATTCCATGGTAAAGGAGGAGCCTCTGTCCTACTTCACAAGTTTTAAACTTCCTCTCACTGCTGATAACTCTGTTAAAAGAACCAGAAAACATCCCCACCAAGCTTAATTACACAGATGCAACTGTTTATGAGAGAAGGATTTTCCCCTCTACAGTTATGATATTTAGAAATTTTCCTTTTACTATCCTGCCAAATTCCCTGAACTGTTTCCAAACTGAGCAGGACTGTCATCCAAATAGCCTCGGGAAATTTTATGGCTACATACCTTTATACTGAAAAATGCAAGCCTTTAGTTTTCATGGGGAAGCATTGGAATTTTTTTCCATGCATAAAGGACCAGACCAAGTTGCCAGAAGTTTCTGTCCTTCCTATCATTACCATAGATGCTGGGAAGTAATGATGCTTTTTGTAGAAATCTGAGATTGGGTGCTACAATTAGACTGTAATGCTGAACAAGTAAATGAACAACCTCTGCCTCTCCGTCTGTGAAACTGGGACAAGTAAAGTCTTTTTAAAGGCTACTAACAAGCTATTAATTAGTGTTTATAGAGCTACTCTGAGTTCTCATAAGGAAGATTTTATTGATATGAAATGATCAACTGGGATTCTCTTAGTGACCCTTTTTGTTTCTCACACCCAATTTTCTTCTTTTTACAGCTATGAAAGGGAGGATTCTGGAGTGTGTTAGATGAATTACGTCTTTGTGGAGAAAATAGGAGGGTCTGAGATTAGGTAAGCCAATCCTTACAAGCACCTCAGTAAAGCAGCCCTGCAGCAAGAGGCTGCCTGGATCTTTGCAGAACAGAGACCTAAGAGCCATTTAGCAGAAGGCTGGTGGATTGCTTTGGTGCCTGAGATTTAATTTTTGCATCTGACTGCAGTGGTTTTTTGTGTGGTAGTGGTTGTCATTCTTTCCACATGTCTAGCTTTTGGCTACATGTACCTCTGTTATTAAGTCCTCAAGTTATGGCTTGATGGCAGTGGACAGAACAATTTCTTAGCAGAAAATTCCTAGCAAGTGCACAAGTGACTGCTCAGGGAAGCATTGTAATTAAACTAGTGATGGTATACAATCTACTAAATTGCTTCAGACTGTCAAGGCGGTAAAGCAAATGCCAGGGCAGAGTAATAAGCTGAGCAGTAAACTCATAAAATACTCATTCTTTGTTCTGACATGGATCATTTAAATCTCTTTTTCTTCTAATTCAATACCTGGAGAGAATCCCATAAATAGTTCTGGTAAACATAAAAATGTTTCTTTAATATAAAACTATTGGAGCCTTTTACAGAAGGCAGAAACTGATAGTTCTTCAAAAAGTACTCTGTACTGCATTCCTACAGATGATGATTACTAGCAGTGGGATAGTGTTAACCCTAACACATTGGGTTTTGCCATGTGAATGTGGGAGATATGTGTGTTCAACTATTACAAATTTCTATTACACTGGGGTCCGTGGTTTTTGTTGGCTCTGTGTTTTGTTTGGTTTTTTCTTACTTTCAAGCAGATTATCCTAAAAGTATCTCCATATATTCACACTATAATGTCATTCATCTTTTACAGGGCTATAACTTTATTAATTTCTTTTATATATAATGAGTTGATTTTGTGGTTTGGTTTTTTTTTTTTTGTCTTTGTTGTTTTTTAAATCAGGGCACATTGTAGGGATAAAATAAATCTCGTAGGCTTCATTTTCATGCCAGTGTGTTTAATCACTGTCCATACTCATTTTTGATGTGTTCAATAGAGCAGAAAATAATGAGCACAGAGTGGCTAAAGTGACTGGATCACAATATCTGCCATTCATAAATATGAACATGTACTGAAGATTTTTAATTTGTTTTAAATTGATGGTGAGTGTGGAGGAGAAAAGATGAAATGGTACTTCTCTCTCAGATTATCCATTTGGTGTTCAATTTGTTTTTGTACATTTGAACTTCTGGCCATTGCACATTTGCCTTTTAATACTATCTGAAGGTAATGTTTCTAACACTTTTTCTGTATAATTGAGGACTCTGCTATCCTCTTGGGTGACACGTATGTTTGAAAGAAGAAGCAATTATTTAACAAACTGATGAGCTCTTGGCTCCTCTAGATTTTTTGAAAGCTCCTGGAATTGTGGCAAGAGTTCTTCTGTCCCAAATTTAAGTATCTAAAAATTACTCATCTGATTCATATCCTAGGATATTCTCACAGTAAAAGCTACAAACACCTCTGAAAGGTGAGTCACCTTATTTTAAGACTAGATGTGGAATTAATCTGTTCAGATGACTGTAAAACTCCACAGAGACAGGCAGTTTTAGGGTAAGATTCATATCTCTTAAAGTAGACATCTAAAATAGATCAGATGAATCCACATTAGGAGAAAAGAAATATGCCCTAGTGCAAGAAAAAAAACCAAACTGTCTCTTGGCATGCACTATCCAGGGGCTTAGATGATTAGCTTAGACTGGAAATCTAGCTTGGAAATGCATTAAGTTGATTGATACTTGCAACACAGACTGATTGTAAACAACCAGCTCTGCATAATGTGCTAACTGGTTTGCATAAAGAACGCAAGTCCATAGAATTCAAAAGAACTGTGAATTTACAACAGTGCCTACTCTTTCATTGTTATAAATCAGTGTGAGTTCATAGGACTGAAAACAGCTATGCTGCTTTATAAGTGCTGAGAGGTTGATGTAGTAAGCATATTGAAAATTTTGGTTAAACTATTTCTGAAAAGCTTTTAATAAGCTTGCTGTGCCATCTGACCAGCCATCCTCTAACACAATTATCTGAATGCTAAAAACTTTGAGCTGTATCATCAGCAAACATTCATTAAAATATGTAAAGGCCTGCTAATTTAATTAACTTTACACTAAGGTATAAAAGATCCCATAGACAGATACTGAGATTCCAGAATTCCGGAATTAGCAGATTTCTACTGTCTTTCTGTTGTTGAAACCTACAGGACTCTGCATTTTGGTCCTTCTGTAGCTGAGAAAGGTGATATGAGCCAAATGTTTAGCAAGGACTAACCTATGACATTAACCTATGTTCCTATTCACCATTCTCTCCCCTCCTCCATACTATTATTTCCTCTTTTTTCCCCCCCAGCTCTTCCTGCAGTACATGTGGGTGAGGCTGTCTGCCTTCAATCAAGGTACTGCCTTCCGGTAAAAGGCAACTCTGGAAAAAAACACAGCATGTTACTGGAACTTCGGTTTAGGCTTCCTAATTTATTTCTGGTATTTTCTGGAGAGACATTCATAGGCAACATCTGGCTCATCTGCAGTAAATTCGAAAGGTGTTTGGCATACTGGCCTTACTGTGCATGCACAGACCACCTGTGTGGTGTGTACTCAGTGTGTCTGAGACCCTGGACTCCCTTGGGTATCCTGAAAAGTTCATGAGCACGTGAACAATGAACATTATTCCTGTGGGTGGGTCTGGCAGCATAGTCAGAGTCACTGCCCTGACTGTGCTGCCCCATTTTACTAGAAAGCCCAAACCTCAGAGGCAAGTGTACATTTACTTCATTATACGGAAATTGTCTATCCTACCTCCTGGTAACCCCAGTGAAAAGTTACCAGGTTCAGTAAAACTCTTCCTTCTGGATTTCTCTGTTATAAAAATGGTCCCCAATATCTTCCTTCTCCTTTCAGTTTTTGGCTGACAACTGCTTCTCATCTTACTATAATTATCTTTTATCGTGCTCCATTGACTTGAAAGCCAACTAAAGTTTTGATTAGGATGCATTGAAGCTACTCTTCCCCTCAGCAAGATAAAAATAAAAAAGAGAATATTAAACCTGTAATCTGATTGTAGAGTCTCTGCATTTTTCTTTTGTTTTAAAAGCAGAACATATGGATATTTATTCTGGGAATAAGTTTTCTGGGACTGCCTCTGATGCACTGACAGTTACAGCGTTTCTGCTGAAGACAACTCTAGCATGAGCAGGAGAAATGAAATAAGGAGCTTTAGGAAAGCTTAGTTAGATGTCTCTATTATATTCACTTATGATCTGTGTCATACCAGACCTGCTTCTTTTCAATCTGTGGCATAATAAGTTTGTCTTTTGCCTGCATTTTAAATAATAGAGCCTGACTATGCCCTGTTTTTTCCCTTTGGAATTGGATAAACTCATTTATACAAAGTACTGTTTTGTTGCTTTGAAAGTGTGTGGGACTCAATTTCAGCTTACATTAAATTGAATAAATGACATTTAAACATGAGCAAAACTGGTGCCTTAAAATATTAGAGTACAAAGTTTGCCTACTTTATTCTAGGTGACATTATCCACGACAGGACTAATGTCCCGTACCTTCCCTTCCCTCTCTTTTCTCGTCTTCTCTGCTTGTTCTTTTTTCTTTTTCTTTTGTGCTGTGTTAGCTGAAATCCTGTCCGTACATTAAAAAAACCTTTTTTTAAAAATTTGGATAATACATACTTGAAATATACCACAGTGATCAATGTGTACAGCATACACATATGTGCCAAGCCTAGAAAACTTCACAGTGTATGCACAAAAATCCATACACTAGTTTTTAGTAGGATAATTTTTTTAAGTATATTATGTTTATAGATTCTTCCATATGTTTAAAAATATTTTCACATACAAAATGGTCATGAATAATTCAGCTTCCTAGTTGTGATATGATAATAAAATATTTATTTATATTTAAAATATAGGAGTTCTTTAATTTAAAGGAAAGAGTAGTCAGGTAATTTTTATTTGATGTCTTTACCAATCAAAACTGATCACTTTGTTAATAACATATTTTCTTTGAATATTGTCGAACTTAAAGTTGTTCACTCAGACCAGCTTCATGTAATTTAGCAAGGTGGATTATGTTAAGTCCTATAAAGCCTCCCAGATAGACCCATAAAAATATAATAGATCATCTACAGAGTGAACACCTCTGCTATTACACTGTTGACAGCAAAAAGTGATTACATACATTTCACTGAAATGGTATTAGTAGTGACCTGCAGGAGATGTATCTTCTCTCAACACGCTGTGAAACCTGATGAAAAGTCATTAATATGGTTGATGGTCTGACTGCTATAGATACACAGACATATATACTGTTGGAGTGATGAAAAAGTTAAACTAAATCTTTATGTAGTATATAACAATATCCAGTACTTCTGCAGGATAAAAAAATGACCAGTGATGTTGGACCTGTGCTGTCTTTTGACACATCAGTAAATTTTGTCCTTTATAAATTATCCATAGCAAATATATCTTTAAATGAATGAAGCATCCCAGTTACAAAGCAGACCTTTCCCCACTGTTGTCCTCACTGAGCAAATATAGAGCCAAGAAATGCCTTTGATTGCTTTGTCTGCCTGTAGAGAAAAAAAATCTGTTACACAGATCTGTTGTAACTGTTCTCTCTTACCTTCTCCTGTGGGCCTCCAAATTCTTTGGAGAATTAACTCATGGCTGATAGGAATAATCCGCCTTGATTTTCCAGAACACAGGTGAAATCACCCTTACTATCGAATGCAGATTTACACTGAGCACAAGGGAAACACACCTGCTTTATATGGTGCAGGAATGCTCCTGACAAATCCCAAGCACACAAAAGCAGGCAACAGGTGGAGATGACAAGATGGTGATGAAACAAAAGGCAATTAAAAGGCAACATTGGTCAGAATGATAAATAGCTGTCACTATAAACCATCTGCTGAAACAGCAGAAAGAAATCTGTAGTCATAATACTGGAGCAAGCATTTGTCTCATATGTGTGGTGTTCCAAGCCACTCAACATCAATTGAAACTTGGGCATCCTCCTCAGTAAACAGGGAAGTTAGGATATAATTTTAGGTTTTGTACTTTGACAACATAGCCCAGACCTCGCTCTCACTGGTGGCTATTTCTGTCTGATCATTGAGTCTCTGAAGCCAAGCAATCCTGCAGAGATATTACACCTGTGTGAAGTGTGGAGGTGTTGTGTTTTTATTGGCATCCGTTAACTCGTGAAATAAGGATGGAATGGTGCTCATTTTTTTTCTTTTTCTTCCTCTCCTCTCCTCCCCCTGCCCACCCCCCACCTAGATTTTATTGCCTTGAACAGCTTCGAACAGCTTGTGGTTAAATCATATAGCTGACAAAATAAAACAGGGCAGCTAATTTTTGTAAATGTCCAGTTATTAGATCACTGCTATAATTTAAAAAAGTGAGTATGTAAAGTTTCATCTGAAGTACAATAATAAGGAGCCCGAATGTAAAGAAGAAATTTTCTGAACTTCGGTCATCCAAGGATGGTCTGTTAATCTGGGTTTGGGAACCGTGCAAGACAAAAATGGCATTAACAATGGGCCTGGAGAATTGAATATAGCACAGGAAAAGGTTCTGCCTGCCATATCTGGGGCTAAAGCACTTGTGTAACTTAAATTGTCTCTCAGGGTTTTCCTCCTAGAGAAAGCCATGGCTCAGGAACTTGCTTTTAAAGATGTTTCAAAATTATGAGTGTTTAAGGAAACTATTCTTTGAGGCTCTTCTGTAATCTGAATTAAGTGTTTCTGAGGTGCTGATCACGACAAAGGGTGATTATTATGGTCTTTGAGTTTCTCAGTGCTTTCATTTCAAAATTTAAAGACACATTTTAAATTACTTAATAATAAAAAGCAATACAAAATATAGGTATACGACACTGTGTAAGTGTCCCATAACTAACTTCCTAGCCCTTTTAGAATTCAATTTCTACTTTTTTTTCAACTGGAAGAAACTCATTACAATATCCACAAGCATTGCACAACTTTCTTTTTATTTTCCATTCCCTATATTTTCTCCTTTATAATTAAACTTTATTTCTGCAACCTAACACAACTTATGCCTTGAAACATTTTAGCATTGTAGCCTTCTAATTCAAACAGTATTTTTTTTTTTTCAGATTTGGAAGGTATTCAAATGGTACTAATTTGCAAACATAAGGTTTTCTGTATTTTGAACTTTTAGAACCTGAACTATATTACTAGAGATATCTGAAATATGGTAGGTTCTCTGAGTACAGAGAAGGAGCTGAGTAATAAACATTGTTTTTATTTTAAAAATAGATTCAATGTAATCACTTAAATATCTTTTCTTTTTTTCTGGAAAAACGGATGTGCGTTGAGGTGCCCATTTGAAGCAAAAATCCTAAACAGAAGTCTGTAGTCCTGGGATCAGTGTGTGTGCAGACCCTTTGTTTGCATCTAGGAGGTCCATTTTTGGGATAAGGAATGTGCAGTCCTGCACAGGTAAGGTTCATTCTGCTGGTTGCCATCCAGGAGCCCATACTTGCAAAGAAAGCGGGCAGAACAATAGAATTGGTTCTGCATATATTTATTAGAAAATCTGTTCTGACAGCAGCTGGAGGATGAATTTTTAAGAAAGAAGGAATTCTAGGAAAATTATGTATCCCTAAAATTGTGGGTTGTAAGAAAGCCAGGTCTTGTTACTTGTTCCCATTCGTGGGAGGTTTTGTTCTCTGTGCTTCTTCTTTCTCAAGAAGCTTTTCCTTTTGGTCTTGTACGGTGAGACCTGATATATTAACTTGGCCCTGCCCCTAGGAAAGCTGTTATCTATCCCATTGCTGTCTGAACTGCGACTCAGGTACAGTGCAGTCAAGGAGAATATCATAGAATGACGGAATCATAAAATGGCTTTGGTTGAAAGGCACCTTAAAGATCATCCAGTTCCAGCCCCCTTGCCATGGACAGGGACGCCTTTCACTAGACCAGGTTGCTCAAAGCCCTGTCTGACTTGGCCAAGGATGGGGGGATGAGGCATCCACAACTTCTGTGGGCAACCTGTTCCGGTGCCTCACGACCCTCTCAGTAAAGAATATCTTCAATACCTTTATTCAGACACCTTGACAAGCAAACATCCAAACTACTTTTTTTTTTTTTTTTTTTCCCTTTGAAAAGGCACCCCTCTNNNCATCTTTTGAGACTATTAGGTAACTGTGTAATGAAAAACAATATCTTTGTTTTCACATGAAGTTTTAGCATACAAAGTGATTTGTATGTAATTTCATCCCACTGCATGCTAGATTACCAATTCCAGCTTCCATTTACAGATTTAATTTTCCAATCCCCACCTTTTTCTTTTAATCTTGTTCAGTGTTTTTAAAGCAGTTACTGCAAATCAGGCTTTTAAAAACGTAAATTATCAGACGCAATTGCTTTCAACCACATTATCAGCAAATGGTTAGAGTGCAATCAAACTAAGTGCTTCTTCCTGTTGTCTTTTGCACACATGCGCTCACGACAAATGAAATCACACTCCAATGCACTCAGCTAAAGCAGCAGATGAAACCTTTTCTTTTTCTATTCCCATGTGGCAAGTGAAAGTATGATGGTGTCCTTGTGTGGTGGTACCATTCCTTTCCCTACAGCACTTTCTTTCCTTTGCATGGTTGGGTTGTCAGTCCCACTCAGGGGACTGAACACCACTTTAGAGGGGTCATGTTTCCCTCCCACAGCAGCTGCTGCTGTGCTTTCCCCCTTTTACCTTCTGTATTCAGTGGTCCTTTCATTAGTGAAAGAAATCAGACACCCCAGCGCCCTCAGCCATGCCACTGTGTAAGAGTGGACACAAATCAAAGGATTTGGAATCTCTCTGAGCACAATACTGTGATCTCAGCTGCAGGACACCTCCAGGCAATGGTGGGAGCTGGTAAAGGCTGTTTAGTTGCAAAGCTGATTTTCCATGCAGTGTCATTGCTGTAATAGGCTGCTATATTGCAGGAATCCGGAAGACGAGAGAAAGGAAAAAGTACTTCTCACCTTGACTGTGAGAAATCAGCATCTCATACAATACTTCGATTCTGGCAGAATACTTCAATTTAAAAAATGGCCATAGTTCAAGATCAGGCTGGTTTTATTCACTGAGATGGAGCCAGTGGTTTGTAACCATTTGTAGTGATCTCAGCTGCATATTTTTCTCAATGATGGTGCTGATCTGATCACTAGGGAAGTCTGTAGTCAAAAGGGATATGAGAGCTACATCCACGAAAGTACTTAAGTATGCTTCATTAAATGTTGCAATGCTTACCCCTCAGCATAGCCTGGTCTTTTTTCTTTAAATCCTGACCCTATCTAGTCTAAATCTTTGAATTCCTTCTAGGTCCTCATTTGGCTTTTCAGCATTTTTCTATGAATATATCTTCCTTTAGCCTTTCCCATTTTTGAGATTGCTTGACAGCTGCTTCTCCAAGTACTGCTGAACCTTCTGTACAATTTTGTGTCTAAGATAATGTGTAACTTCTAAATTTTTAGGTGCATGGAGGTCAGGAACTGAGAGGCATGAGGTGGTATTCAAAACTGAAGTTTGCAATCCAGCTGTACATTGTTTGTGCTAAGATTTCTTGTATGGAAATGACAGTTCAGGATACATCAAGCATTTCTCAATCAGAATGGATGCACTTCCCTTGTTTCTCAAGGAAAATTTTGCTTACTGATATAGTAAGCAAAACAAAACAACAGTTCAAGTTTTTCAATTACAAATTCATAAAGCTTGCAGGGACAAAATTTTTCTTACTTGTCCCAAAAATTTTCTTGTCTTATTTTATTTTCCAGTGTACCAGCTATTATATTTTTTTCCCCCACAACCTCTCATACCTAAAACTGTTACTTTTCTAACAGATGACTAATTTCATTTCATAGTCAATAGGTCAATAGAATTATACATTTTTTTCGATTCAGAAATAGTTTTACACTGCTCAAGTTGTGCTTGCTGAAATCTAATTAGTTTCTCAAAGAAATAGTTAAAATAAAAGAGTAAAACCTGTGGAAAAAAACCCTTCAAAATATATATATACTGTCATTGTTTCACTGAATTGAAATCTGCCTGAAGGAATCTGAATTCATGACTTTATTTCCATTTTTCACTTAGTAGCACAGATGACTGGACTTGCCAGATGCTGTGCAAGGAAGATAACTGTGTAATATTCAAAATGTTGAGTCCCACGTTGATGCCTAACCACAAGCCAAAGCTTTTCATCTGTTCAATGGCCTAATAGAAATTCAAGCTGCACTGCCAAAAATGACTCAAAAAATGTTAAGCTTTATCCATCTTTAACAGGGGACTATAAATGAATATACGTCGTGATTCTTCTTGAGCTGGTGTACCCTGCGCAGTTTTTCTGTCAATATTTGCTTTCTGAAAACAGTTGTTTGAAAACATCCATGTTATGAAAACATGCTGAAAACTGGGCTTTACGCTACTTTGTTTTAAACTTGGCCCATGGAAGAATGCGTCTGTATTAATCAACCAGTCTTAGCTGGTACAATGATGTATTTAGAGAAGAAACGTGGCCTGGGTAGGAAGGGTGAATGCAAACATTAAGTGTGTGTGAGAAGCACCCCAAAATTATTGTTCTGAGAAGGGCTTTGCCCCAAAACTGATGATGCCAAAAGGCAATGAAAAAATTTCAGATTGGCTTCAGCTGACCGTTAGCATTAAACAGTAATCAAGGGACTAGCAATAAAACTCTGAGGAAAAGAGTCAGCTCGAAAAGCAGTATAGGAGAAACACGAAGGTCTCTAACAGAGGAAAATGGGGCAGACAGGGCAGGCAGGCACCGCCCACTCTGTGTTGGTCAGGCGGTGCCTTTTCTATTGCTGATTCTTATTCTGAATGTAGAGTTCTCCGATTGCTGGTTAATTACATCATTAGTAAATCAATAAACTGCTTCCATCCTGATTTCATTTAAACTGTGCAGGTTAAGCTGTTTTTCCCCATGACAAAAAACCAGTTCTGCTGTAGGAACAGAACCTTTGACGATGGAAAAACTGATCATTATAGCTATAGGGTTGGACTTGCTGCATTGGTATGTCAGTGACTAGCCATCAAATCTGTTTTCAATGCTTCTAGAAACTGAGTCTCTGTGATCATACAAATGTGGCTCAGTAGAAATCCTAGCTAACTTTTTGTTCCTCTCCCCATCTGCAAAGGCAGTGAAAGATATCCTGGGTTTCCCTGAGCAAGCCCAGTGATGGAAAACCTGCCAAAAAAAGACATTTAGTCTGACATTGCAGTGGAGACGCAAAACATACAAGAAAGAAATGCAACAATGCTGAGTTATGCTGGGGTGCCCACATATTTATAGCTGTGAAATGTGCTGGCTTGACAAAGGCACAAAGGCAGCCAAGTGTGCTCTAACAAAATTGCAGTGTTGGCAACTGTGTCCAGGGACAAGAGGTACCGGTGAAAGTTCCTCATGTGGAAATCATGGCTCTAGCACCTTGATATTTGCTTGCATTCTTTTTCCGATCTTTCACATTTTTGTACTGTCTTATCCAAGTACCATTTATTTTTGTAACTCCCTGGCAGAAGAGGAGACTGCATTTCAATGCCGTGTCCATTAAAAAGTCCACAAATACTTATTGACGCTATATGTGCACTGTGTTGAATCTGTGCAATAGCAGTCAAAAAATACTATAAGAGGCTGTAAGAGAATTAAGCTGAAGTCAAAAAACTCACATTCCTCTTCAGAATCTGTTTTGTCTGAATCCTATTTGACATAAGTTGTAACTATGGATTTTTGGAGGGCTGAAAATTTGCATTTGTTCTTAATCAGAGAGCAAAATAGCCATCATATCTGTGGACATGAAAACATGTTATACATTATTCTCTGTATAGAACAAAGCCCAGACTACCAGGATTGTATTAATTCCCCATGGGTTGTAAACATGCTCTAGTCTTCTGCTTGTGCCACGCTCATCTTTTCTTCCTTTCAACTGCACCATATCAGGCTTTATTATCTGTCATGTTTTCCTTTTTTTTACCTCCAGAATAATTTAATGTCTTCCTTTTTTCTTTTTCCTTTTTTTTTCCTACTATTAATTCTATCTCTCCAGCTTAGTGTTGCAGCTGAGGATCCTCATAAAATCATTTTATAGGTGCATTATATGGACTGTGCGGGCTGTACGCCCAACTCTGGAGTCTGTGACCTATGCTATAAATATAGCACCTGGTTAAATGGTGAACCTCTTTGTGACTCTAAACTAAAGATGCCAAAAGTTTAGACGGAGTAAAAAACCAATATGATAAATGAGTGGAGAAAAAAATCCATCAAAGGTAGTTGAACAGAAGAGTATTAAATTTGGTGCAGGAACTTCCTAAACTGCAGAATGGAGTAACCTAAGCGATTTTGGCCTGAAATATATCACTGAATGCCTGTCTATTTCTTATACCCCTCTTTAAGCATCCTCTTTACTAATTATTTTTGACCACGAGATAGCAGGCTAACTGAGTGCTTGACTCGTTATGGTAGGGCTGTTCTTATATAATTTTATGTAGATGTTTATGATGACAGGTTGCAAAAGTGGATTAATGCTTGCCCATGGACTAAGCAGAGCCTGGACTCATTTGTTCAGTGTCAGGTTATATTCAGATTTTCAATTCTTTCTTAAATGTAGAACTGCTCTAGAGGAACATCCTGGGGACAAGAAACCTAACATCACGATTCTTTATCATCAGCACATGCATTAAATATGAATTTGTATTTTTTAAATTATATTTTGTGTGGTGACTATGCATATGACTGGTATTCAGAGTTGGCTGGTGCAGTCATCAATGTTTCACTGCTGGTAGGGTACTGACCTGAGCACAAAAATAACACTGCTCCTCCCTTTCACTTTAATGTACTTTGAGTGTAAACATTACTTGTTATATTTCCATTTTGGTCCTTTGCTCTCTAATGAGAGATGCCGGGTGAGCATGCAAACTTTGCTACTCCCTATTTTGATTTTATCTAAGTCTTATTAGGGGCCACGATGGGCTTTAAAGACCTTGGAATATCAGCTGTCTTCTTTATGTTATCAAACTAAATGAGAAATAATCCCTAACTGTAGTTTCATCAAGAATGAAATGTTTTAAAACAAATATGAGTTTCTTTCTTATTTTGCCTCATGTTGGCTGATCTTTCCTGGAACACAGACCAGCTTAGCACAGATGTGTTTTCTCTTCCAATGAATCTAATTTGTTTTGTTACTGTTTGTTTTTTTAAGCCATAACTAAGGCATAGTCAACACAAATGTAGGACTGTCTCAGAAATGTAATGCAAAATATAGTAAAACTCAAGAATAGTAAGCAATGTGGATTAATACCCCTTGCTAAGGTCCACATGGCGTCAAGTAAGGCTTGTGGTAAAACACTGACATTACCTAAACAATGTTGTATCTAAAACTTCAAAATCTTCCATTCTTTCATCTTTAGGAGTTTAAACTATATAGATGGACATGACATGAATATTTTTTTTCAAAGTTCATGAACTTTATTCTTTTACTTCTGTAAAATATAACACGTTCTCCTGAAACCAGTCTGTTTCATCCATATTTGCAGCTGTCAGAGTTCAGAATCTGGCTCTAACTTCTCACCGGAGCTATTAAGTCAAAGGCAGGTTTTGTTCCAGAAGCAGCTGCTAAAAGGGCAATGGAGCTTTTCAGGACAGAAAAAGAGAGAGAAAAGAAATCTAAATTGTCAGGAAAATAGAAATCAGCAAAATCCTGATGAATTGTAAGTTGACTGGCTCTTACCATGACATCCTTTTCAATGCATTTTGATTCACATTCTATGAACAGTTGTTAGTTGAACATTTTTAACTGGAAATAAAATATTACTGTTTGAAAACTATTTGCCTTTTCTTTAAGAAATAACTTACCTGTGGAAAGTGCACTATATATGTATACTCTCTCCCACGTGCATATTCTCCGTTGTGGATTTCATACTGCTTGAAAGAGTTCATTGAAAGAATTGATTTTCCCGAATCTTTCAGAAATTCATTTC
The DNA here is from genome assembly GCA_013398855.1 of Mohoua ochrocephala. NCBI lineage: Eukaryota > Metazoa > Chordata > Aves > Passeriformes > Acanthizidae > Mohoua > Mohoua ochrocephala. Next base: position 19,729 of record VZTA01023100.1, on the reverse strand, counting down.
TGCAGAATCCAGCAGATTAAAGGTGCCAGAGCTGAGAGCGAGCACTGAACTGTGATGTCAAGAGCCCAGGTCTCCCTGGCAGGAAAGGCTAATGCTGTAAGCTCACAATCTGAACTGGCTTTTTTCAGTTGAGAGGAAATCTCTGGCAGACGCTCACTGCAGCTGTAGTTTTATTGACAGTAATGATATTTCTGTTTTCAAATGACAGAAAATATGTTTGTTGCTTTCAGATTTGTTTGCTTTTGGGTCAGAGGTCTTTTCACACCTTTCATAAATGATGGAAAAATACAAATTAACTTGTCTAAAAAATTAGACCTACAGATTATCTCCAATGTTTGAGTAACAAGTTTATTCTTACCAGCACTTGGTACTGAAATATTCTACACAAACATTTTATGTTTATGAGTTAAATAATTCTGTACTTCTCACTATTCATTTCATATTTACAGAACTGTAAATTATCTGATTATAACAATAAAGCATAGCTACTATGGTATTTAGTTGTCATGCCTAATAGTATGACATTATTAGTGAAACAATATAAAATTCCCAGTTGATACAATATAATTTTTTATTCCAAATATCAATGTAAACATATAATTTCCTTGAAAAGGGAAAAATAAATGATTATAATGACACTTTAGAGACTGAAGTTTGAAGCATAGTTAAATTAAATTACTTAATCTCACGAGGCAGGAGTTAATTGAGATCCTCTAGTTTAGAGTCTATTGTCTGAAATCCAGCACTATGCATACAGCACTCCATCTATTTTATTCTTCCATCCACCCAGCCTCCCTATTGTTTCCACTTTCTTTACAGTGTACTGAATAGTGTCTGATTCACAAAAATATGGAAAGAAATTAAACTGGAGAAAGGGTAAAAAATTGAAAGGAAGATTGTAAGGACAGAATTATCTCAAAAACTTGTAAAGCACACTGATATTACTTCTTTCCAGGTGTTCGTCTAGCCTGTCTCTGCAGTCTTCCTATGCTGGAGATTTCCATCACCTTCCAAGGCTGTTCCAGTGCTTCATTATTTTTGCTGTTTGAAGTCTTTATAATGTTTGTGTTGCAATCTAAGTCAATTATTTCTTTTTTATTCTTCTATGTGCATTGAAAATTCGTGTTTGGACAACAGTGTACACAGCTGAAGACAGTTACCACGTCTCCTTCCTGTCCTGTAGGAAGCTTGTAATAAAGGGACATCGTGAAGTGACAAACACAGCTACCAAAGACGAAAACTGTTCTTAAAAGGTAAAAATAGGCTAAGGATGAAAATGTTTTTAAAAAAAAAAAAAAAAAAAGGAAAGGAAGACTTGAATCACAGTGGTCTTTAATGACAGTGAAAAGCATCTGAAATATTTATTGGTTCTACTGCTACACTGAAATGCTGAAAATCTTTTAAAAAAAGACAGTTGAATAATATATATCCTAAACCTTTACAGTTGCAAAAAGGTGGAATATTTATGGTTTTTATCTTTGTAAACGAGGAATAATATTTTCAAAGAATGTGTAAAGTGACAGATTTATACAGGAGACAATGAATTCGGGCTCGGTTGCGTTATTTGAGAATCATTCCTTCTGTGGCTAAATTCAGAATAAAAACTGGTCCTCAAACCATTCACATTCTATTTCTACTAACCAGTAAAACATTAGCATTACTTATTTGATTATTTGTCATTAATTTAATATTTTAATTCATAACCCTATCATTATGACAGACATTTGGAACTTTGAGGCTGGACTTACACGAATTCCATGCAAATATAAGTCTAGTTTTATACTGGGGAAAGTAAAGGGAAAAACTGAGTCCTTAATACAATCATATAATGTCGTATAATGTGCTGGAAGGATTCCTTTGCAGAAATAATATCCAAACCTTTACAAAGGCAGGATTAACTGATATAATAAACCCAGACATTTTCAGTTTTAAGGCAATAACACCAGCAGAACAAAAAAAAAATAGTAGTAGAAATATAGCCAACTTGATCTCAGTGTTTTATCTGCAGATTAATTCAGACTAAAAATTAAGTCAAATGGAGCAATCTTGCTATAATGTACACAAAGAGAAGAATATTATGATTCTGAACTTCTAGTTCCTCAGATGTATTTTGGTTTCAGTTGGTGCTGAAATGCTGAATTTCCCAACCTATGCTGGTTTATTCCCAGAGCAGTCTGACACAGAGAATTACTAGAAGGATTCCTTCGGCTGGAGTCCCTCGGGTCACAGCCTGTTCCGCTGCAGCACAGCACTGCTTCTATTCAACTCGGACCTTTTTTCACAGCAGGTCTTGCATTAGGAACAAAACCTCACAAGTTGCAAGAATAAGCCTCTCAGAAGTTTGCAATCACATTGTAACTGAGACGGGAGAAGAAAAGGGGGAAAAAGTGGCAGAATTTGCTGTCAAGAAGTAGCTGAATTCTGCTCCATTTGAAACAATAGGAATTATTCTTATTTACCATTAGATGGCATACATACAGTATAAAATACATTATTAAACAGAATTCCAGTGTACTAGGTGAAAGGTTAATACTTATAGAGTATAATAGATACACACTAAAGTCTCCTGGTAATATTTGTTTCCACTCAAGGTTGTTATGTCTAAAGAATCTCAGACTCTCTAAATTGACTACTGTTAGATGACAGGACAAACACGCCAGTGCTGCTAAAAGTTCTGTGGCTGTTAACTCTGCAGCACTGCTGTGTTTTCAGCTCCTGCAGCTCTCTTTCACATTTGCCCAGCTCAACAAGGATTTGCCATTACTTCAAGTTCTGTAACAGACTCACAATATTGTTCATCCCTTTCTAGTTGGTGTCTGAGAAAAGGAATCACAAAAAATGAATTTCTCTGTCAGTAGCCCACAACAAGTAAATTAAATGAATACCTAACAAAAAAGAAATGCCTGAAATTCTTCTCCGACTGAGAGTGCTGTTCTAAATTTATAAGTACTCTAAGACAATCTGTCATGCCAATGTAATAGTTACTGTGACAAGGTGACCTGCTAAGCACGAGGAAGATACTGCTCTAAACTGAAGAAGGACTTGATATATATTTTGTGGTCATCACATGATGTATACTGCCATGGTTTATGGTATGAGACATTCCTCCTGGCTGGGCCAGAAAGGAGGGAATACTGCTCAAGGCTGCAGTGGAGAAGAGGACATGATACTGGCAGGGCTTGGTGGCATCACCCTTTTTGCTCTGAAAGCCTTCGTGCCAGGTATATTTGCTTGGTGTGCTAAGCAGCTGGTTTTGGCTCACTGGGCTGAGAAGTGGTCAGTGTTGTGCATCAAACGTATGATGCACTTGCTTAAGAAGTGGGAAGGGGGAGGAGATTCAGGTACAGCTAAAGCCTTCTTTCTTAATTATATGGAGACACAATTTAATTTAGGAGGAGACCTAGTTTAGACAAAAACTTAATGGTGGCAACTTGTTTACAAAAATATCCCCAGTGAATTTTTGGAGGATCTGTGAGTGTAATGAAAGAACTTTTTGAGGACGAAAATAGATACATTCTCTCTCCTCACCTTACTCTCTCCTGCTTCTTAGCTGGTGGTCAGGTCATCCTGACTCATCAGATAATATCTTAGTAGCACATATCTGATGCACAAAATGTCAGGATGTCTTAAAATTGTCTCTAAATGAAACTGTTTCTTCCCTTACTTGTGCTGGAATGAAATTTGTAGAAAGTCTCAGCACATTCCCACAGAGATGCATACAGCAAACTAGATGACTTACTGATATTAAAGGAAATGGCTAGGGTGATATGTTCCATAGTGCCAAGTTTTAGTACAGCTTTATTTAGTCCAAAGAAACTCTTTCAATTAAAGGTACTGCGGGTCTGCGAAATAAACATTTTCCCTAATAGCCTAACAATGATACAGTGAAACACATTCTGGATGGACAAATAAAAGCCTAAATCAGTCTGGAATTAAAATGTACGTGTATCAGGGATGAATAGATGCCAGATTGACCAATATGTCTTGTTGCTTGGTTTGGAGAGTTATTTTTCCAAAACCTACCATCGTTTTGCTTGATTTCTGTCAGCCAAATGAAGCTGTTATTACAAACAATCTCCTGTGCATTTCTGAGGTCTAGTGCCTGAACTTCTATATTCCAGCCTGAGAAAGGGGTACGTGCAGCAGGTGTTGCACTTGTTGAGTAATGGAATTAGGGGAATCATTCTAAGTGTGGGACTACTGGAAAACAGAGGTTGTGGAGGGCTTCAGTCAACAGGAAAATTACAAATATTTCTTGATTTTTATTAGGTCTTGTTGCAAGGAAAGCCAATTGAAATAATGTAGTTTAAATTAAAACAGTATCAAAGAAGGTTATTGATTTACTAATGGCATATAATTAGCCAGGAAACAGTGAATAGTGTCCACCAACAGAGAAGCGGCTCTGCCTGATCCAGGCTTAGGTTGAGATGCTGGAGGCAGCTTGCCCCAGTGTCAATCCAAGTTTTGACTGCTGCTGATTCTGGTAAAAGGTCTCTATCCCCCATTACAAATGTTCACACTTTCATGCTTCTTTTTAAGTTGACTCCTCCTGTTTTTCAAAAATATTTGTAATTCTCTTCTCTTTCATCTGATCTGTTTGGAGGGAAATGCTATTCCACAGAGTTTTGAGCATTTGAGCCACTCGCATTGGATATTCTCCATGTCTTAACAAGTGCTGATGTCCAGGCCGTTTGCCAAAGGTCAGCTCTGCATTCACTCATCCCAGTTTCTAGCTAGTAGATAATTATGATGTCTTTTAACTAAATATTGTGATCTGTGCTCCTGTCAGAGTTACCTTGGACTTGTAGGCATATGTAGTGCTCAGGACAGATGAAGGTCTTGTCAGTCTTGTCAAACTTGATTAAAAGCTGAGAATCAAACATTCATGGTATATTTTTAACAATTTCTCACATAGACAATTATGTTATTACTTACATCATTGCATGCATTTATATTAAACCAAGTGGAAACTGGAATTTCCATCTCCTAGGAAATATTTGCAATTCGTCAAAAAAGAAAATTCACAGTTGAGAGAAAAAGGTTGGAAATATGCTTTCCTTTTCTTTAACCTCTTTTAGGAGCCATAGAGGGAATGATTGCTTTTTGGGAAAGGGTGAAGAGAAGAGGTGAAGTTTATTTGTTTTCTCTTATCAGGTCCCATCTTGGCAGCACACTGCCTTAGGGCTTGAGGGCCTAAGATGTGAGGAACTGAACAGTCCTTGCTCTCTGGAAAGATCTTGGGAGTCTGTGCTGTGTGAGAATACTGACTAAGTCACAGGGGCACATTTGGTAAGCTGATAAAATGCAGGGGAGCTGCAGCGATTTTTTTGTGCCATAAATTGAATTTCTGATGCAGGAGGTAAACATCAGTGTTCATGAGTTTTCCTATTTGACTGAGTTTGAGCCATAATCCTTACTATGTTTATCGCAGTTCAGTTAGAAATTGTATTTTCTTGAAGGGAGTGGAGTTAGAGACAATCAAGAGCAGTGCAAGCATAGTACAAAAATTCATATTAGAAACTGGATTAGAATTTGTTTTTTTTTGTTAAAGCCACCTTCTCTGCTCAAGTTTTCCAAACCTGGAGATGCATTTTCTTGCATTGCCTCTATAATACAATGTTTGTCTTTATGGGTAATATTTTCAAGGTTGAATTTATCCACCTCTTCTTTTCATTTATTTTGTTATGCCTTTGTCAGCAAGGCTGAGTAGTCCCTCTTTTTGTCACAGAATTCTTTTTTTTCTTTGAATGTAAAATATCTCTACAGAGTAATCACTTTCAACCTTTTCTTTTCTAATAACTCCTGAAATCCTCCCTTAGAGACCTTGTTTTTCAGTGCTTGACCCTTTCTGCATGAGTGTCTTTTGTCTTTTCTCTGAACTCTCTCCAGCTGATTGTTCAGCTTTCTTGAAATGAGGATTCAAGGCTGAGCACGAGAAATTTCTCCACTCTGTAATTTGCTTTCTATATCTTTAAGAGTGTCAATTGTCATTTGGTTGGTTTTCTTCTTTCTTATCAGAACAGTGCACTGGAAGTTCATGTTGAAGTTAAAAACAAGCTTTGACGTGTATCAATTTAATATTTAAATAATTTTTTCTCCCTTAAATTTTTTTTAACAGATGATCTTGAAATACCGTCGCTTCCTATGGGATTGAAATCCTGTTTACTTTTTCAAGGCCATTGTTCTATTAAATGGGCATCAATATCTCTCCTTATAAAAATGAAATCTCCTTTCTGCTTTGTAAGAGGAAATAGGAGAATGCCATTTCATCCTAAGTAATCCAAACACAGGAAAATAAAAAAAATGTATTAATGAAAAAATATTCACTGAGTTGAAGAAGAAAGAGGAGGGTGGGGATTGTGACAAGAGGGTAAGAGAAATAGTATATTTGTGTTTCTGTTATGAAAATAACAATGGATTTTACAGTAAGAAGTGGCTTTTACAATAAAAAGTGGATTTTACAATAAAAAGTGTCTAGACTATAGTCTGGGCCACACCATTTACCAGAGGATAAGCTGAAGTGCTGACCTTACCGCCAGCAGCACATATCTTCAGTACCTGAGCGCAAAGGAGACCAGCAAGTGCCTTCTCAGAGCAGACGTTTGTACTAAGAAATGAGATGATGACAAATAATGCTCTGTATACGTGTTTGCCAGAGCATTGGTACATAATGTGCTCTTGCTGAATACTTCACGTGTGATCCTCTAATCTCGACCGGTCTTGCTGGCAGAGCAGAGGGCTGAGCGCAGCACATGGAACAGCCAGCATCTGAGGACAAGGGTGGGGTGGTGAGAATTGCACTGGGCCTGACACAGCATCTCCACCTGGATGTGGGGCCACTCAGAGGGCTTGCAGCAGGCCCTGGCATTGCTGAGTGCAGGTGTATGTGTAGCCCGGAAGAACCTCCTGGATGCTGTCTTGTTTAAGCACCAAGACATATGTCAGAAAGAGATAAGCCCTGAAGGAGCAATGTATTAGCACAAGCAAATTCCAAAAAAGTAGGAAAAACAACATGCGCCAGTGGCTCAAGCCGGGAACTGGTGGTAGAGCTCCTTGAGCTCTATTTGTGACTTAGCTATCTAGCTTTATGACACTGTGTGTCCCTTAAAATTATTAGTACTTATGTAATATATGGCCATATCTGACCTCAGAGGTTTCCTTCAGAGACTCATTTGTGTTTCAATAGAATTGGGTGATTCTCAGGGGAAAAACATTGGAAATGAATCATTATTAAGCTATTGCATATCCAAACTAACTTATTTTCTTGTGACATTTCTGCTAAAAGTTGTTTGTGGTTTTTATAACATATACCGAGGGATTCAAGCATTTTAAATCTTACCAATTCTGAGGTGTTGTAGGTGGCTTAGGGCAAAAGTAAATTGACAAACAGAAGTAATGTAAGGCCATTGTGATCACTGCTTTCATTACATGCCCATTTAAGTGATTATTAGGTACAGAATTAGGAGGGAGGCCATAAGGACTTGCCATAAAAAAGAAAAAAATCTTTACAATTTATAAAGGCTTCAGGTTTCAGGTTTCTTTTTCTTTGCCTTTGCTATGAAAAGTTGGAAAGAAAAATGATAAATATTCAGTTTTCTCAGTGGTAGTTCTGTCAGGAGAATCAACAAAAAAATGCAAACCTAAAATCCAAGTTCCAGCTAGTGGGGCAGGGAGCACAGATGCACAGCTAGCAGGAGAGGCTTTCAGAGTATGCAAGGAAAGGTCCAGCTACTGGAACCAGGAATAGAAACAAGAAGATTCATGAGGAATAGGAGTGACTGTTGAAGGAAGGCTCACTGCAAGTTCGATGGCAGCTTAAATCAGGTCTTGCTACCCAGCAGCATTTACTAATGGTGGTGAATGTGATACTGCTGCAGAAAAGGCAAAGTAGCTGGAGTGTTTGCATCCAGTGGTTGCATCCAATGATTTCAAAGTAATATAGCTGTACTTTAGGAATCAGTTATTGAATGCTATCCTGTTATCTATAATCCTTTGTTCCCCTTGTTTTAGTCAATCTACTGTTTTTAAAGCATGTTTTAAAACATCAAGTTTTAAAGTTAGTACTTATCTTGGAAAAAACTAGCTCACAGAGCACCAGAAAGCTTAATATAAATTTCCAAGGATTCTGAACCAAATAAAGGCATGTTAGTGGTGATGCTTTTAAACGTTAACTCAGCCTTTGGTGCTGTTTATAGGTTACTGCGGAAGGACTTCAACACTTAAGGTCTATTACTATACATGTAAGAAAAACATGAGTGACAGAGAAAAGTAAAATATTCTGTGTCTCAAACCACTGAAACTATCGATTTTGACCAGAGGCTTAATATAAATTTGAAAAGCAAAGAGAATACAAGTAAAATCACTAAATTAAAGAGTATTTAAATGTAAAGTTTGCTAAGCTAATGACATTCCCCTTTAAGCATCAGTGAAAAAAGATGGTGTACTTTTTTGCCTTAGTGATGACCTTTGACAACTTTTGGAGAACAAATGGCTGAAGAGCAGAGAAGAGTAATAAATAATCTGTTCCAAAGAAGAGGACAAGTCTAGCCTTTAAGACAGAAATATACCTGTGACCAGAAAAGTGCCAAAACACAAGGTATGATCTGTCTGTATACATCTAAAGAATCATACGGTTATAAAAAGCCAAAATTGATCAGTCAAGCAGTCTCATTTACTCCCTGGCTGATTAATTAGTCCAGCAGGTAGAGGAAAATGAAGGACAAGATTTATTTTGGCTTCAGTAGGACTGCTGACATGATCCTGCACATGTAAAGTAGGAAGACGTTGCGTGAAATTAGTGTAGAGTAGATAAACAGCTGTTTGAAAACCCATGCAGCTATCCTTAGATTTTTGCCTAATATGGGAGGAGAAATGAAATGAGGATTTCGATGGATCTCTTAGCTGTTGAGATTTTACTTAATCATACCTGTAATATGAATGGCATAATAGGAAATATCATTTAAAATGGCAATACCATGCAGGTTACAATAATCAGAGAGAGGAGGAGAGAGATACAAGTTAAGATTTCAAAATTTTGTGGAAATTTGGTAAAGGGTTTGTAATGCATAAGATGAAATTCAATAAAGAGCAATGCAGAGTGATTCATTTGTATGACAAACAAAATGTGCAAATACAAAGTGGGCAATAACTGGCTAATGATCTGTGCTGCAAAAACTGAACTGAACCTTGAGATCTGAGCTCACGGGTGCTGGTTAATGCAGTGTTCTTTCAAAGAGGCAAATACCTTGCTGGGATGCCTCACTAAGACATCCAGCGTCCAGTTATACCTCATCCAGCAGATAATTCTGCCGCTAAACAGGTGCAGTCTCAGCTGACACCTCCTGATCTGGGCTCCAGAGAGGAGAGCAGTAATAACAGAAGTAAAATGACACGTGAAGAAAGGTTTACATAGAGAGAACAGCGTAGGGGGATGGAAGATGGCGTGATTAAAAACCAAAAAATCCCCATCAAGATCCTCAGAGGGAGACAAGGACTTTGAATATTAAAGTTACTAATTACTTAATAACTAATCACAGGCTTCATTGTTGTTCACATTCATTGGAGTGGGAAAAGTAACTGCCTTATTTATCAACACCAAAGGCAAAGGAGAGAAGAAAGTGGGTAAGAGCAGGAGGTGTGAGACAGTGAGGAGGCTGCCCAGGGCTGGTCATCCCAGAGCAAAGGTCTAAGGGGATGCGATCAAACTGCAAGCTGTCTGGATCACTCCCATCAATTCCAGGCTGGGAACCATGGTGAGGGGGAACAGGGGGTGGAGATTGTGGTGGGTACAGGAAACAACTGTCAGGGAAGCACAACAACCAAGTGTCATAAACAGTCAGGAACGCATGACAGAAACGTCCAGGCCTGATAATCACAAAGGGGTTTGATCACCCACACCCAAAAAAGCTCTGTGATCTGTTCAAGGCACAGCTGATGCCTCAGGGCAATTTCAAAGGGATGCAAAGTACGTTTTTGCCTGATGCTGCAATGCTGGCTATACCATTGACAGGCTGTGCAGGGGGATCCTGGGTGTGGTGCATACTAGACAATCTACTTTCATCATTACCTCTAACAAGACATTTATTTCTTTTTTAACAGATGGAGTGGAAATCAAAGTGGGATGCCAGATCCTTTTCTCCCTCCTGGCCAGTAGGGCTGAAATTCCTCCTTATGTCTGGGAAAAGTGGGAAACCTGGCTGACTGCCAGCCTGCAGATTAGGGCTGCTGAGATGCTGTCAGCAGCAGTATTGATGGTAAATATTCATGAGACAAATTGTGCCAATATTCATGTTTGGCGTGTTGCATATTCAATGTTATTATCTATACCACTTTGTAAAGGTCATCCTGGCATCTAAAGTCAACGGAAATGACTGATTCACTGTAAAAGATTGCCATTCTTTTAGAAAGTGTGAAACCTGTGCATTTTTGAGTAGTCTATGTGGACCACTTGTAAACACTTCTGTTTCTATTATCAGGTGACAGTCCCAACATATAGAGAAGCTTTAATTTACAAGAACAGCTGTTAGTCCTGCCCAGCCTTTCCCGATTCTTGCTATGCCTTATTTGACTTTGAGATCACACAAAACTGCATCTAGAATCTCATAATTTCACTCTCTTGTACAATGGGGTTTTATCTGCAATGCGACGGAGCAAAGCTGGCTTTCCAGTTTTTGAATATTGAACACATTTTATTAAAAAAAAAATTAAAAATCACTTTACTTAGCTTTACTTCATGAACTTATTATTTTGGGATGGAGTGGGGAAATCCCACATTAATTTTCAGAAGCAGGAAGGTATTGCTGTGGGTGAATTTCTGTCAGAGCCAAGGAAATGATTTTTTCAGCCACAAGAATTCAGTGCTGCAATGTCATAAGAGCATGTAGTTATTATTCTGAATGCTATGCAGACTGTAACATAAGACAGAAAAAAGTGCTCACGAGGAACATATTGAATTATAATAAATCTGTCTCGTCTGGAGACAATGATGATCTGGCACATTTTGTCAAGTGGCAGTCACATAGGATGCTGTGCACTGCATACATATTACTGCATTAGTAATAGGCAGCGAGAGGATGGCACCAACAGGGAAAGTGCTCAGACAGATAGGTTGATCATTTGTATTCCAGAGCTCAGCAAGTGCTCAATTCACTGATCCAAACCAAACATGTTGAAGTCAAGGCCTGTTTCTATAACATGTTTGATATACAGCTGAGCAGTAACTGAATCAAAACAGCATCTCACTATTGCTGTCTGGTGCCGTACTGGGTGGTGAAAGCAAGTGAAGCTTTTCCTGGCACTGGGGGTATGTTGTATGCAAATGGACCATCTCAGTGGTAAATCTTTAATGTGGCAGACAGAACATTAATTGCATAGCTCTCCAGGATCATGTTGCATGCCCAGTTTCCTTAAGTTAAATTATTCCAACAATTCTTCTCTTGATGGAGAATTCCAGGAGTTGCAGTCCTACTGTGTGCCATAAATTAACTCTTCTGCTGCTCAGCTTCAAGTCCTGCCTAAATCCTGGGGCAAATGCCATTCATATTCACAGTGTGTATCTAACTGAGACAACCCAGTGTGTTCGCTACAGTCCGTATCAATATTCTGAAATACAAACTAATCAGTAATGTGATACGATATAATATGTCTACATTTAAAACATCTCCTTTTTGCAGGATGCCAATTCATCTTATGAAAATGAAAAAGCTGCTTATTCAAACCTTTAAACAAGTAAATGCCTGAAGTGCTCTCCCCCTACGTGTCATAAAATCAGTTCCTGACATGTACACCATGAGGAAGGATCAGCACTTTGCCCTTTGAATCAGTACTATATTGCGGCCATACAAACACAGACAGATGTGCACACACAAGTACTCACACGCTCTGGTCTGGCAGCCTGCACTGAGACAATCTTCCCTTTTATTGTCTGCCCATAATTTAGTACGAGCTTAGTTTTTGCCATGAGCAGGGTACAGCAATTCACCAGAGTCAAGGGTTAACAGCATGGCAATGAAATCCTTTATTTTCTCTGAACATTTTCACCACTTTTAATCTACCCCCATTTCCACAGATAGGTGAAGATCTCTCAGAAAGAAGTTCCTTTTAAAAGCTGCTCAAATTTCTATGTATATGTAGCAAACAGTCACTTTTACTCTTCCAGGGAGAGTTCTAATGTAGTCCTTTGCATTGGAATGAAGATGCACTATTTTAGACAGATTAGTTCCATTTGTGAAATGAAAAAGAAAGCTCAGTCCTTTTCAAAAAGGAAAGCTCAGCATCTCCTCAGATAGATTTCATTTGATAGTCTAATACCTTGGCTGTGTTCCCATGGTCCCTTATTACAGTATACTTTTATCCTTCAAGAGAATTGGTCCTCTTGAAAACACAGCAGGTGGAAAAGAAAAGCAGACACAAAAAAGAGACATTTTTAATAAAAAGTTGGACCGAAAAAAATGTGGTTAAAAATGGGGAAAGATGAGGATTGTATAGAAAAGGTAGTTTATTTACCAAACTAAGATTATTTTTAAGCTCCAGTGAATTGCCTCTCACACTCCTTCAACAATACTCATGAGAAGGAGGTGCAAGACTGTCCACACTAACAAGTAAGCAAGGAAGCCATGTCTTTCTGACAAAAATGTCTGGTAGAAAGGATGCCCTCTGTGACCTGATTTATATCCAAAATAAGCAGCAATTAAAGCAGAAGAGGTAAAAAAAGCTTATTTTCATGGCTTAGTTAAAAATTTACATCAACAAACCAACTAGACTACGCATAAAAGGAACAGAGTTCATAGAGCGAAGAAAGCCTAAATCAAAATGGGAAGTATTCCCTGACCCCACGGCTGTGGGCTGAGCACAACATAAAGAGGAAAATACATCTAGTGAATGTTCTTGTCAGCTTGACTCAGTTAATCTAGACGTTTGGAAACAGAAGTGCCTTTAGCTATGCAATGACCTGTCTGCTGGATTTGGGCTTGCAATATTGAACACAGGTTCAGTCTATGGTTAACTCGAACTTCTACAACAAAAGTAAGAAGTGCTAATCTACCTGCTTGTAACGTGTCTGATAGTCAGCTCAGCAGGTTTTAATTTGTCCTGATCATGTAAAAGAGAATGTCTGTTTGCTTGACCATATAAAGCTCCTTGCACGAATAGGATGCTACAGTATGCAAGCCACACTTCCTTTGGAACTGTTAATCTTACACCCATTAAAGAAAATTTGTAGCTTAAATTGTCCCTGGCATTTATGCCCTGCACTACTAAATCTTTTCCGGACTTTCTTCAGTTAACTTCCAGTGGAAATTATTCTAAAGTACATAAAGATTGTGACAAATTTTTTCCTCAGAGAAACAGATTGCCTAGAAAAGACATGGACCTGTTGAAGCAGGTCCAGACTGGAGATGATCTCTTATCTTGGAGATGATAAGAGCTGGGGTTTTCCAGTCTGGAGAAGTGAAGGTTTCAATGAGACTTTACAAGAAAGATGGGGATTTGTAAGAAAAATGTAGCAAACAGTTTAGCAAGGCCTGTTATGACAGAACAAGGGGAAATGGTTTTAAAGCCAAGAATGGTAGATTTGAGTTAGATATAAGGAAGAAGTTTTTTTGTAATGAGGTAATTTTTATAATGGTAGACACAGAAACAGAGATGTGTTAGATAACCCATCTGTGGAACCATTCAAGGTTAGATTGGATTAGGCTCTGAGAAACGTCACTTGCAGGGGGTTGGACTAGACCTTTAGAGGTCCTTTCCAATACAAACTATTCTATGATTCTATGACTTTTGTGTTTCTATATCTCTGATTCATGTACTTGTGTGCTCAGGCAGGGGGAATCTCTGAAATGGCCTCTGAAGTGATACAAAAAGAGATGGTTTAGAGGCACCAATATTTAGATGTCAGCCAATTCCCATTGCTGCCCATACTCCTAGGAATAAGAGGAAAGAGGGGGAAGTGTTAACTTCTAAAGATATTTATTAGTCCCCCAGGTTTCCCTTGTGGAGGTGCTGCTCCTTGGCCCTTCTAATGCACTGCTGTGCCTGAAGGCATTTGTTGTAAAAAGCAACATAATGTGTGCAACACTGCAGCCATTTTTAAGACTACACAACATCAGCTTGAAGAGGTTTCTTTATAACATATTTAATGGCTGATTATGTAAATAGAACAAAGTTCTTTTTTTTTTGTTACATGAGTATGTAATCTCTAAATGTTTACAATCCAAACAACCTAAAAATGTTGGCTTTTTTCCACTTTTAAAGGTTATACAACCCCAGTAATCTCCACAAATACCAAACTGTAATAACATGTATTTAAACTTCAAATGTCTCTGGCAAAAAGTTCTGGTTTTAATCATACCCTGGAAAATGTAAATGTAGTTTCAGAGGTGACAAATGGCTTATGGCAAGCCAGGTTCTGCCTCCTTTACTCCTACAAATTTGAGCTTAGAAAAAAATCATTCTATTTAAGGAGTAAAACCCTTCATAAGTGAATAAAAGTGGTAGGAACACTTTCCCTGTTAGCAGATGGCATTTTGATAGCTCTATATATGGCTCTAGATATCCCTCTCCCTGGAGACAAGAGCTATAATTTCATTACAGTGTTCTGAAAAATGGCACAGAGACATTGCAGGGTCTATAAAACCTCCAAATGCAGCAGTGATACTTATGTCAGCTCTTCTCTTTCCTCAGACTTTATGTGAAATACAGACGTTGTTGGTTGGAAAAATTGACAATCCCCTTTAGTCTCTGATCAGGTTGCTGAAATTGTGTGATTTGGCACCTGCTTGGACCCCGGTCATCGATGTACGTGATTTCTGAAACAGTGTACATTCTGATCCCAAATCTCCGTTTCTCTGAATAACTACAAGTGCAAAAAGAGGCTGGGGAGATGGGAAGGAGCCGCATTAACATGAATTATTTCCTGTTGCCTCTGTAGGTCCCCTCAGTTCCTCCAAATCTGTTCAAGCTGTGCATGGTTTTTATGTACCAGTGGTAAATATAAATATGAAACAGCAGGTAACAACCTGACCCCCAGCCAATGGTTCTCGGACAGTTTCTTTCCTCTTCTAAATTAATGTCTTTTCCTTAAAGGCAGCATTAGTGCAAATCAGAAGTGAGAACAGAAGATATTGGTCACTCCACAAAACTTAATTCTTATTTTTTCACATGGATGTAGAGGGAAATGATGAATGATCAAAATATTTGCTCTTCAAACTTACTAAATTAAAATTACATCTCATCTGCCTTCAATATATATTGATCTGCTTATTGAGAGTGACTGGTTCTATCCTTTTCACTAAATAACATCACTGGCTATTCGCTAGATGTGGAAAAAATCAGATGCTTAGGAAACAAAATATAAGGCATTTTAAATTCTAGGTTTTCCTTCATAATTATATTTTCATTCAAACTCTGTTTTTAAGGCTTGGGTGTAATTCCTGTTTCAATAAGCAAGTATAAATAAGACTACATCTATGTGACGTATGTATTAGGGTAAACCAAGGCTACTCATTATTTTATCACAGAGCAGGAGTTCACTTCAGAACTTTAAAAATAGGACAGAATAATATTGATCATCGCTTTGTTTTTTCAATTAATTTTGTTTTTGAAAAAGAAATCTAATGGTCCAGTTCTCGGTAAAGCATGTGAAATATTAATTCAGTATGTTAGAAGAAGGTTAAAGCATTTTAATCTCACATATCTAATATATTTATGAAATATTTATTAAATTTATGAAATATATAGTTCTATATTTTGCAAATTGCTTATGAGTTTCTAAAGTACAGGAAAGTGTCAAGCATGCTTTCTGCTACAGAAAAATGCACAGAAGTCTCAAAAATATGTATGTACCATATAAAATATTAATTTTTTGAACCGGTAGTGAAGTATTTGGGCTTACTCTAATCTGCAAATGTTTTGCATCAGGAAAATTTATGAAGACAGACTAAATCTTGGCAGTTTATATATCCTATCAATTTGCTTTAGGTGAGGACAAAACGTCTATTTAAGGCTATCAGAAATTATTTGTAGATAATTGCCAATGACTTAGTGATGATCTCTGCAGACTGAGACTCCAGGCATCTGTTACATTTTGCCACACTGTCAGCCATCTTGATCAACAGATTTGAAAAATCAAGAACTTGCACAGCTTTGAGGAAACAGCGATAGACCTAAAGTTTGTGAGATGGTCTGTGTGAAAGTGGAACATTTATCCCAAACACTTTGTCAAAACCCAACAAAAATAGAAAAAAAAATTGCAAAATATGTCCTCTCTTACTGAGCTCTATTAGCATTTCATTAAAAATTGACTTGGTGGATTCTTAGTCAAACTGTCTGCAACTATTTGCGTATTGTACAAATCAAGACTAAATCTTGACAGAAGAGTCAGACCTGTGCCCAGGTATAATTCTGCTGGTGAGCAAGCGGTGCCTTCAATGCTGCAGTTTCTACCTACCAGTCCTGAAGCTGGGACAAGGCACAGATTGCTCAGTTGAAACCTCAGTTTCAGTGGAGTGCATAATGTATGCTAAAGGGCTCAAGGAAACAAACAGAGGATAATGGGTCCTTTGTTCTGCTGTAGCTGTGTATGGTTTGCAAAGAATTGTTTAATTCTGACTGATTTTCTCTTGATAACACGTTTGCATGTTTTTAACCTTGGCTATGCTAGTGAACTTTTAAATCAGCAGTGGACAATATTCTACTACAGTTGAATGCTTATTCTGCAATTTTCAAGTTATTGCATGCGACTTGCAGAAAGATTTATTTTGTTAACTCTCCCAAATGCATAAACACTATTAATGACTAACTGTTCCCTCTACTAGACAACTGACTTAGTACTGACCTGCTGACCATTTTTTCTTCACCTTAAACAGTAAGATTTTTATTTTTGTGTCCTCTTGCCACCCCAATGGAAAATATTTTCACAACCAAAACATTATTTTTCTTGCAAAACATAGAATTACTTGTGGGCTCTGAAGATCAGCATTTGCAGAGTTCTGTCACTTTCTACAAAATCTACCCCGACTAGTCTTATCAACAGAAGTGCCTTTGTGATGCATATAAGATACAAAATACAAACAGACAAAGACATAAAATGCAAAATACAGAAATTAATATAAGATATAAAATACTATCTATACATACATATGTGTGTGTGTGTGTGTATATATATATAGATAAAAATAAAGTACTAGCCCATGCAATTTGTTTTTCTGAAATTCTAAGCATTTTTATATCTTCTTGCTTTAAAACAGACATGATTCAAGCCAGAGAACTTTTTCTTGTTTTCACATTACTCAATCAATTCCCTAAAGAAATGAGTGGTCCCATGTTAAACTCTGGCCACTGGCCATTTGTTATATGTTAATTTCTACATTCTCTATAATTTCTACTCTTACCACTTTATAGATCCCCAGTACTTAACAGGACTTTTTAATACACATATAAGGTGTTATCACTGCTCACGTTTGAGGTTTAATGTCATTTTAGTCCAAGGAGCTGACTCAGGGATTCTCATTCCATAATAGTTTATTTGCTCCTAAGAAGAACATCTCTATCATTGATAGCAGTGTTTGGCTAGTTGTGTTCAAATATGTCTGTGTTGTTATATTCAAAGTGCCTTTTCTCAGAGAGAACTCATAGTTCCCTTGTGTTTTATTTTCAAGAAGAAGAAATTATTAAGCTTTTAAATGGTTATATTCACTTCAGTGTTTGCGGGTCTGTTATTTGTGTTCATTATTTCAACCATGCTTGCCCACTACACGTGTCCCACAAAATACTCTCTCGCACCAAATTAGCTGGAGACCAACTCTTCATTGTTGATAGTAAAAACTGAATCACTTGACATTGTCAATTTTGGAATACGCTTGGCTTCCTAATCTACTAGAATTCTGCTTATTTTTGTATACAGTGTAAATCTCAGAACTACAGTTTTGATGGACACAAATAAACTTTTAGTATGGATGGGTCATGACACAGGTGAAGAAATTTTTTTCATGGTGTATTTCTTAGATCGTTAAATTATGTGAAGGACTCTATAACCTAACAGAAAAAACCCCCATGTAAAATGTCTAAAATTTCAGGTCAGAGTTCAAACTGGAAATCAAATTTCCCTTTTTTTTTTTTTTTTTTAATGTAAGAATAACTAGAGATCAAACATAACTCCCACAGGATAGGCTAAATATCAGGCAGGCAAAGTCTTTAAATCTGGGCAACAATCTAGGTAGATGCAGGAATCATTGTCTGAAAGCAATAAATGAGATTACACTGAATGACCATTGTGATCCCTTTTGAACTTACATATCTGTGAAAAAGAAAATTACTCTCTCTGATTGTCTTGTGGCAATTTAGTCTGTCACATACTGTACATCATCTTGAGACAAATAAAGCCACAGGAAGGAAAATTGGAAGCCAATATTTGGACTAGAAAATGCAACAGATGTTAAAATGTTAATATCCAGTTATATGCCTGCCTGTACAACATATGTCAAATCTTCAAGAATCCAGACACTTGAACTTGTAGTGATTGAACACAGAA